>JAZKJV010007494.1:0-122724 GCA_037367405.1 Ottelia alismoides | reverse complement strand
TGGGTGCTGGCGTCCACCTCGCTGGGGCCGTCGATGTCGACGATCGCAGCCGCGGTGCCCAGCCTCTGACGCCCAGCATGAGCGGCCAGGGGTCGGGGCCGATCGCGCCCCGGCAGCGGGTGGCTCAGGGCTGTGGGGCCTGGCGGCCGATCGCGCGCAGCAGCTCCCGCACCGCGGGGCCGACCTGCCCTGGCGGCAGGTGAGCACGATGTCCTGCGTGTAGCTGTAGCGCTGCGGGCAGACCCGGCGCAGCGCCTTCAGCGGCGCCGTCGAGGCCACCAGGTGGTCGGGCAGGAAGCCCGCATGGCGGCCGCTGCACACCAGCATGGCCACGCCTTCCATGCTGTCGGCCCGGGTGCCGCTGCCGTGCAGCTGTGCCAGCACCGGCTGGGGCACATGGCCCCAGAACGGGTCCACGACCAGCATGCCGCCGGCCAGCGCGGCCGGCCCAGGGTCGAGATCCGGTTGTGCGTACCAGGGGTGGCCGGGCCGCGACGAAGAGGCTGTTGGCCTCGGCATAGAGGCGGTGCTGCTCCAGCCCGGCGGCCGGCGTGGCGGCGGCCATCACGCCGCAGTCCAGCTCGCCGTCCAGCACTTCGCGCTCGATCTCCTGCGGTCGCCGGCTGGCCACCTGCAGTTCCAGCCCCGGCAGGGCCTGGCTGCAGGCGGCCAGCGCGGCGGCCAGCCCGCCGGGCGCGGTGAGCAGCGCATCGACCACCCCGAGGCGCAGCCGCGGCGGCGCGGGCCGGGCCAGGCGCTGCCGCTGCTGGCTGAAGGCCTGCATCGCCGCCATCAGCTGGCGGCTGGCCTCGTGGAAGGCCTCGCCCTCCGGGGTCAGCCGGAAGCCGCCGCGCCCGCGGCGGGCCAGGTTCACGCCCAGGCGGCTTTCCAGCTGCTTGAACTGGCGGCTCACGGTGGACAGGTCGACCTGCAGAACCGCCGTTGCGGCCGAGAAGCCCCCGGTTGCCACCACGGTGGTGAAGACGCGCAGCAGCCGCATGTCCAGCTCGTCGAATGCGGCCAGCCACGGCAGCGCGGCCGGCAGCTGCGGCGGCCGCTGGCGCGAGAAGGCCGGCCCGGTCATGCCGGCAGCCCAGGCGGCATTGCCGCCTGCCACACCCGCAGCTCGACGCCGAAGCCGCCTTGCGCCCACGGGCCGCACCTCGGCCACGAACACCGCCTGGTTCAACCACGCATGGGCCCCCAGCGGGGCTTCGAAGCACGGCGTGCTGAGCGCATAGTCGGCCGGCCAGTCGCCGCTGGGGCTGTGCCAGAGGCCGTGGTTGCGCACATGCACCAGGCTGCCGTCGTCCACCCGCAGGTCGTACTCGGCACGCAGCGCCAGCCAGCCGTCGGCGCGCAGCAGCTGCCAGTCGCTGCCGCCGCCCAGCACCTGGCCGGCGATGCGCGGCCCGCTGAAGTGCCCGCCGGTGATCGGCGCGCGGCTGCGCAGCCCGAGCGGCGTGCGGCCGTGCACCAGCTCGGGCTGGCAGCGACACCCACAGGGCGAAGGCAAAGTGCAGCTGCGGCGCCGCAGCCGGCGCGCCGGCGGCGGGGCGGGGCTTGCATCGGTGTCATCGTCTGGGCCGTTGGGTCCTTCTGGGCGCAGCCGGGCTCTGGGGCTGCTCACACCCCCAGCGCATCGCGCAGGCCGTAGTACCAGGCACCCAGCGCGGTGAACGGCACCCGCAGCGCCCGGCCGCCGGGGAAGGGATGGTGCGGCAGCCGCGCAAACGCATCGAAGCGTTCGGTCTGGCCCTGGATCGCCTGGCCAGGCACCTGGCCGATCAGGTGGGTGAAGGTCACGCCATGGCCCGAGCAGCCGTGCGAGTAGTACACGTTCGGCGCCAGCCGGCCTACATCGGGCAGGCGCGACAGCGTGAGCTGGAAGTTGCCGGTCCAGGCATGGTCGATGCGCACATCCCGCAGTTGCGGGAAGGTCTTGAGCATCTTCGGCCGGATGATCGATTCGATGTGCGCCGGATCGCGTGCGCCGTAGATCACGCCGCCGCCGTAGAGCAGCCGCCCTTCGGCGGAGAGCCGGAAGTAGTCGAGCATGAAGTTGCAGTCCTCCACGCAGTGGTCCTGCGGCAGCAGCTCGCGCGCGAGCGCGCCAGCGGCTCGGTGGCCACCACCTGGGAGCCGCAGGGCATCGAGCGGCCGAGCAGCGCGGGCTCCAGCTCGCCGATGTAGGCGTTGCAGGCGACGATCGCAAAGCGCGCCCGCACCTGGCCCTGGGCGGTGTGCACCACCGCCGGATCGCTGCGCTCGATGCGGGTGACGGCGCTTTGCTCGAAGATGCGCCCGCCCAGCGATTCGAAGGCCAGCGCCTCACCCTGGGCCAGCCGCAGCGGTGGAAGTGGCCGCCGGTGGGGTCGACCAGCAGCGCGCGGTAGCGGTCGCTGGCCACGATCTGCTGCATCGCCGGGCCCTCGACGATCTGCAGCCCCGGATGGCCATGGGCCTGCCACAGCGCCTGGTGGTGGCGCAGCTGGGCCGCCTGGCGCGCGTTGATGGCGGCAAACACGCCGCCGTTCTTCAGCTGGCAATCGATGCCGTGGCGGGCCACGTTCTCGCGCAGCACGCGGGCGCCTTCAAAGGCCATCGCCGCCAGCGGGCGCGCCACCGCATCGCCATAGCGGGCCTGCACCACATCGATGTCGCGCGAGTAGCTGTGCACGATCTGTCCGCCGTTGCGCCCCGATGCGCCCCAGCCCACGCGCGCGGCTTCCAGGATGATGACCTTGTAGCCTCGATTCGCGAGGTAGAGCCCGGCGTTCAGCCCGGTGTAGCCGGCGCCGATGATGCAGACATCGGCCTCGTGGCTGCCCTGCAGGGCCGGCCGCGGCGGCTGCGGCAGGCCGGTGGCGGCGTAGTAGCTGTCGACGTGTTCGAGGCGGGTGGTCACGGTGAGCATGGCTTCAGGCCGCCGGGGCAGGCGTGTGCGACAGCCCGCCCAGGCAGAGGTACTTGGTTTCGGTGTAGTCGTCCCAGGCCCTGGCGCGCGCCTTCGCGGCCCAGGCCCGACTGCTTGACGCCGCCGAAGGGCACCTCGGCGGTGGAGATGATCCCGGTGTTGATGCCGACCATGCCCACTTCCAGCGCCTCGGCGACGCGGAAGATGCGGCCGATGTCGCGGCTGTAGAGGTAGGCCGCAAGGCCCGTCTCGGCGGCGTTGGCGCTGCGCAGCACCTCGGCCTCGGTCTCGAAGCGGAACACCGGGCCAGCGGGCCGAAGGTCTCCTCCTGCGCGCAGCGCATCGCGGCGGTGGCGCCCACCAGCACCGTGGGCGCATGAAAGCGCTCGCCGATCGCCATGCCCCGCACAGCACGCGCGCGCCCAATGCCAGCGCATCGGCCACATGGGCCTGCACCTTGGCGAGCGCGCCCGCATCGATCAGCGGGCCCTGCTGCACACCGTCGTCCAGCCCGTTGCCCACCCGCAGCGCCTGCACCTTCTCGGCCAGCCGGCGGGTGAAGGCCTCGTGGATGCCCGCCTGCACATACAGCCGGTTGGCGCAGACGCAGGTCTGGCCGGTGTTGCGGAACTTGGCGGCGATGGCGCCGTCCACCGCGGCCTCCAGCTCGGCATCGTCGAAGACGATGAAGGGCGCATTGCCGCCGAGCTCCAGCGAGAGCTTCTTGACGGTGTCGGCACACTGGCGCATCAGGATGCGGCCGACCTCGGTGCTGCCGGTGAACGACAGGTGCCGCACCACCGGGCTCGCGCACCACACGCGGCCCACCTCGGCGGCCGCCGCGGCATCGGCCGTGACCACGTTCAACACGCCGCTGGGCAGGCCGGCGCGCCGGGCCAGCTCGGCCACCGCCAGCGCCGACAGCGGCGTCGCCTCGGCGGGCTTCAGCACCACGGTGCAGCCGGCCGCCAGGGCCGGCGCCACCTTGCGCGTGACCATCGCGATGGGGAAGTTCCACGGCGTGATTGCGGCGCACACGCCGATGGGCTGGCGGATCACCAGGTAGCGCTTGTCGGCATCGGTGGTGGGCACGGTCTCGCCATAGAGGCGCCGGGCCTCCTCGGCAAACCAGGCGATGAAGCTGGCGCCATAGGCCACCTCGCCGCGCGCTTCGGCCAGCGGCTTGCCCTGCTCCAGCGTCAGCAGCAGCGCCAGATCCGCCTGGTGCTGCAGCAGCAGCTGGTGCCAGCGCTGCAGCACCGCGGCGCGCTCGCGCGCGGGCAGGGCGCGCCAGGCGGGCAGCGCGCGCTCGGCGGCGCTGATGGCGGCTTGCGCAGCCTCGCGGCCATGGGCGGCCACCTGGGCGATCACCTGGCCGGTGGCCGGATCCTGCACCGCAAAGCGAGCGGCCGCCGGCAGCCAGGCGCCCTCGATCAGGGCATCGGTCTGCAGCAGCCCCGGGTCGGCGATGCGCTGCAAGGCCGGGTGGCGCGCGTCGGCAGGGCGGTGCGCGTCGGCATGGCGGTGCGCCGGGGGCCGGCGGGTTTCGGGGGGGAGGGCTTCCAGGGTGGTCATCGCGTCTGCCTCAGCCCCGCGTGGCCAGCAGCGATTGCCGCAGGATGGCCAGGCCTTCGTCGAACAAGGCGTCCTCGATCGTCAGCGGGAACAGGAAGCGCAGCACATTGCCGTCCACGCCGCAGCCCAGCAGCAGCAGGCCCTGCTCCAGCGCGTGGGCCTGCACGCGCTTGACGCGATCGGCCAGCGGCGCGCCGGTGTGCGCATCGCGCAGTTCCAGCGCCACCATCGCGCCGGGGCCGCGCACATCGTGGATCTCGGGCAGCTCGCTGCGCCAGGCGTCAGCGCATCCTTGAGCTTCTGGCCCAGGCGCGCGCCGCGCTGCGGCAGGCGCTCTTCGTGCATCACGTCGATCACCGCATGCGCGGCCGCGATCGCCAGCGGGTTGCCGGCATAGGTGCCGCCCAGGCCGCCAGGGGCGGCGGCATCCATGATCTCGGCCCGGCCGGTCACGGCCGACAGCGGCAGGCCGGCGGCCAGGCTCCTTGGCGATGGTCATCAGGTCGGGCACGACACCGCTGTCCTTGAAGTGCGCATCCATCGCAAAGAGGCTGCCGGTGCGCCCGAAGCCGGTCTGGATCTCGTCGGCGATCAGCACGATGCCGTGTTCATCACACAGCCGGCGCAGCCCATACGAGGGCCTGCGGCTGGATCGGGTTGAAGCCGCCTTCGCCCCTGCACCGGCTCGAAGATGATCGCGGCCACCCGCTGCGGCTCGATCTCGGTGCGGAAGATCTGTTTCCACCGCGCGTTGCACCTCGGCCAGCGGCGTGCAGTGGCAGGGGAAGGGCGCGTGGTAGACCTCGGGCGCGAACGGCCCGAAGCCGGCTGTAGGGCTGCACCTTGCCGGTGAGCGACACCGCAAACAGGCTGCGGCCGTGGAAGGCGCCGCCGAAGGCGATGACGCCGCTGCGCCGGGTGTGGGCGCGGGCGATCTTGATGGTGTTTTCCACCGCTTCGGCGCCGGTGGAGAAGAAGGCCGTCTTCTTGGCATGCCGGCCAGGCGTCAGGGCGTTGAGCTTCTCGGCCAGCGAGACGTAACCCTCATAAGGCGCGACCTGCCAGCAGGTGTGGCTGAAGCGTTCGAGCTGCGCCTGCACGGCGGCCTTGACGGCGGGGTGGCCGTGGCCGACGTTCATCACCGCGATGCCACCGGCGAAGTCGATGATGCGACGGCCCTGCACGTCGAAAAGCAGCGCACCCTCGGCGCGCTCGACGAAGAAGTTGCCCAGCACGGCCACGCCGCGCGGCGTGGCGGCGGCCTTGCGGGCCAGGAGGTCGGAATTGGTCGGCATGGTGTTCAGGCTCGGGTTTCGGATCGGGACGGCGCGATGCGCAGCCAGGTGGTCTTCAGTTCGGTCACCTTGTCGAAGGCGTGCAGGCTCTTGTCGCGGCATTGCCGCTTTGCTTCACGCCGCCGAAAGGCACGGTGATGTCGTCGTCGTCGTACTGGTTCACATGCACCGTGCCGGCCTGCAGCGCGCGGGCCACGCGGTGGGCCTGGTGCAGGTCGTCGGTCCACACGCCGGCCTGCAGGCCGTAGGGGCTGTCGTTGGCGATCGCGATCGCTTCGGCTTCGCTGCCGAAGCGCAGGATGCAGGCCACGGGTCCGAAGATCTCCTCGCGCGCCACGCGCTGGTGGTTCTCGACCCGGTCGAAGACCGTGGGCTCGACGAAGCAGCCGCCGCTGTCCACGCGGCTGCGCTGGCCACCGGTGAGGCAGCGCGCGCCATCGCTGCGGGCGCGCTGAATCTCGCCCACCACCTGCTGCAGATGGGCTTCATCGACCAGCGCGCCCATGGGGCAGGTCGCATCCAGCGGATCGCCGGGCGCATGGCGCCGGGCGTGGGCCAGGTAGGCTTCGGTGAAGCGGTCGGCCACGCTGTGGTGCACCAGCAGGCGCGACGGCGCATTGCAGGATTCACCCTGGTTGAAGAACATCGCGCCGGCGGAGGCGGCGGCCGCGGCTTCGACGTCGCTGTCGGGGAAGACCAGCACGGCCGACTTGCCGCCCAGTTCGGTGAACACGCGCTTCAAGTTCGATTCACCGGCATAGACGAACATGCGCTTGCCCACCCGGGTGGAGCCGGTGAAGCCGATGCCGTCCACATCCGGATGCAGCGCCAGCGCCTCGCCGGCTTCCGAGCCGTAGCCGCTCACCACGTTCAGCACGCCCGGCGGCAGGCCGGCGGCCAGTGCCAGTTCGGCCAGGCGCAGCGCGGTGAAGGGCGAGCGCTCGCTGGGCTTGAGCACCACGCTGTTGCCGGCGGCCAGCGCCGGGCCCAGCTTCCACGCGGCCATGATGAGCGGGTAGTTCCAGGGCACGATGGCGCCGATCACGCCCAGCGGCTCGCGCGTCACCAGCGCCAGCGCGTCGGGCCCGGTGGGCGCGATCTCGTCGTAGCGCTTGTCGATCGCCTCGCCATACCAGGCCAGCGTTCGCGCGGTGGCGGCCACATCGGTGTGCAGCGCGCGGGACACCGGCTTGCCCATGTCCAGGGTTTCGGTCAGCGCCAGCGATTCGGCCGCGTCGCACACCTGTTGGGCGTAGGCCAGCATCACCGCCTTGCGCTGAGCCGGGGCTTGCAGCCGCCAGCGGCCATCGGCAAAGGCGCGGCGCGCGCTGGCGACGGCGCGGTCCACATCGGCGGCACGGCCGCGGGCCACCGGCGGCAGTTCGCGGCCATCCAGCGGCGAGCGCTTGCCGAAGGTCTCGCCTTGCGCGGCGTCGGTGCGCCGGCCCTCGATGAACAGCCGCCCGTCGGCCTGCCAGGCCCGGGCGCGGCCGTGCCAGTGAATCTCGTGTGCCATGGTGCTCAGACGTGCAGCAGCAGGTGCTCGCGCTCCCAGGGCGAGATCACCTTCATGAATTCGGCGTACTCCACTTCCTTGATCTCGGTGTACACGGTGACGAAGGCATCGCCCAGCACCTCGCGCAGGGCATCGCTGGCGCGCAGCAGCGCAGCGCCTCGCCGAGGCTTCGCGGCAGCTGGTAGTCGCCCAGGTAGGCGTCGCCCTTGCACTCGGGCGTGGGCTCGATGCGCTGCTGGATGCCCAGCCAGCCGCAGGCCAGCGTGGCGGCCAGTGCCACATAGGGGTTGGCATCGGCGCCGATGACGCGGTTCTCTATGCGCCGCGCCGCGGGCTCGGCCACCGGGCTGCGGATGCCCACGGTGCGGTTGTCGGTGCCCCACTGGATGTTGATCGGCGCGGCGGTCGATCGCACCAGCCGGCGATAACTGTTCACATACGGTGCAAACAGCGCCATCGCCGCCGGGATGTACCTCTGCAGCCCGCCGATGTACCAGAAGAACTCGCGGCTGGGCGTGCCGTCGGCGTTGCTGAACAGGTTGAGGCCGGTGGCCTGGTTGACGATGCTCTGGTGCACGTGCATCGCGCTGCCCGGCTCGCCGGCGATCGGCTTGGCCATGAAGGTGGCGTACATGTCGTGGCGCATCGCGGCTTCTCGCACCGTGCGCTTGAAGAAGAACACCTCGTCGGCCAGGCCCAGCGGGTGGGCGTGGAAGAAGTTGATCTCCATCTGCCCGGCGCCGATCTCGTGGATCAGCGTGTCCACGTTCAGCTCCATCTTCTCGCAGTAGGCGTAGACGTCCTCGAACAGCGGATCGAACTCGTTGACCGCGTCGATCGAGTAGGCCTGGCGGCCGGTCTCGCTGCGGCCGCTGCGGCCGATCGGTGGCTTCAGCGGGATGTCGGGGTCGGTGTTGCGGGCGACCAGGTAGAACTCCAGCTCCGGTGCCACTACCGGCGTCCAGCCCGCGGCTTCGTACAGGCCGCAGACGCGGCGCAGCACGCTGCGCGGCGCGAACGGCACCAGATGCCCGTCGCGGCTGTAGCAGTCGTGGATGACCTGGGCCGTGGGGTCGGTGGCCCAGGGCACGATGCGCACCGTGCTGGGGTCGGGCCGCAGGTGCATGTCGCGGTCGGTGGGCGGGATCACGTCGTAGTAGTCGCCTTCGGACGGGAACTCTCCGGTCACGCCCATCGCCACCACCACCTCGGGCAGCCGCATGCCGCGGTCTTCGGTGAACTTTTCGCGCGGCAGGATCTTGCCGCGGGCCACGCCGGTGAGGTCGGGCACCAGGCACTCGATCTCGGTCACCCCCCGGGTGTTGAGCCAGGCCTCCAGTTCGTTGAAGGCGGTCAGTTGTTTCGGGTCGACCATGGTGGTGGTGTGCTCGTATGGGGGGCGGTACGGCCTTGCTGCCGCTGCTGGCAGGCGGCGCCGAAGGCACGCCACAAGGCCAGGGAGAAGGGGTTGTCGGCAGGCCGCCACTCGGGGTGCCATTGCACGGCCAGGGTGAAGGCGGGCGCGCCGGGTGCGCTGAAGGCTTCCACCAGCCCGTCGGGCGCCAGGGCTTCCACGCGCAAGCCAGGAGCCAGGCGCTGCACGCCCTGCATGTGGATGGAGTTGACCTCGACCTGGTCGCGCTGCAGCCATTGGTGCAACAGCCCGCCAGGCTGCAGCACGATGCGGTGCACCGGGCCGTACAGCGCGTCGGCATCGGGTGCGTCGTCGAGCAGGTGACAGGTGGCGCCTTCGCGTTGCTTCAGGTCCTGGTGCAGGCTGCCGCCCAGCGCCACGTTGATCTCCTGCAGGCCGCGGCAGACGCCCAGCAGCGGCACACCCATTTCCATGGCCAAGGGCGCTGCACGCAGCGTCCAGGCGTCGCGCGCGGGGTCCATCAACTGCAGCGGGTCCAGCGGCGCCTCGCCGAAGTGGGACGGGTGTATGTTGGATTCCGAGCCGGTGAGCAGCAGGCCATCGGCGCGGGCCAGCAGTTCGGGCAGGTCGTCTGCGCTGCAGCCGGGCACCAGCCAGGGCTCGGCCCCGGCCAGGCGAATCGCATCGATGTACTTGCCGTCGATCCAGTAGCCGGGGTGACCGTCGCGGTCGCGCAGGCAGGGCGACAGCAGCACGCGGGGCCGTTGTGGGGGTGGCGTCGGGGCCATGCGGGGTTCTCTCTCGGTTCCGGCTGGGTTTGGCGTGGGCTCAGACGTGCAGCGCCGCGCGGCCGCGCAGCTTCAGGAACAGGCCATACACCAGCCCGGCGGCCAGCCAGGCGCCGCCGACCATCAGCGCGATCGGATGCATGCCGCTCAGCACCGCGCCCACCACCAGCAGGCCCAGCAGCGGCACCAGCACATGCGGCCACAGGCGGCGGCGATCGGCCTGGCGGTGGAAGTGCACCAGCACCGAGACATGCAGCATCGCGAAGCCGGTGAGCGCGCCAAAGCTGATCAGCGAGGCCAGCAGCTCGATGCGGTCGCGCAGCGCCAGCGCCAGGCCCAGCGAGAGGGCGGCGGCCAGCAGCAGCGCGGCCCGCGGCACGCCGGTGCCGGCATGGGCCTGGCCCAGCACTGCCGGCAGCTGCCGATCACGGCCCATCGCGAACAGCACCCGCGAGACGCCCGAGAGCATCGGCAGCGCATTGGTCAGGCCCACGATGATGGCCAGCAGCCAGGCCATCAGCACCGGCGCCCAGGGGCCCACGGTCTGCCCCAGCAGCTCGAAGATCGCCGCCGCCGGATCCTTCAGCTGGATCGCCGGCATCAGGTTGCCGATCACCCAGGCCACCAGCACGTACAGCGTGGCGGCCAGGCCCAGCACGGTGAGCGTGGCGCGGCCGACGATGCGGCGATCCTGTCCGCGCACTTCCTCTGACAGGGTGCTCACCGCATCGAAGCCCAGGAACACCATCACCGCGATCGAGGCGCCGCCCAGCACGCGGGCCCAGTCGATGCCGGTGGTGCCGACGAAGGGCTGGGCGGTCAGCGCCGCATTGCCCTGGCCCGATTGCAAGGCCCACCAGGCCAGCAGCAGCACGCCACCGACCATTACGAACTGCGCGATCACCGACAGCGCGCTGATGCGCGCACCCACCTTGGCGCCGAACCAGCTCAGGCCCACGGTCACCGCGCCCACCAGCACGATCCAGGTCGCACGGTCCACGCCGGGCATCAGCGTGGCCATGCCCACCGACATCAGCGCAAACACCAGGGCCGGCGTCAGCAGGTAGTCCAGCAGGATCAGCCAGCCGGCCATGAAGCCGGCCGATTCGCCCAGCGCCACGCGGGTGAAGCCGTAGACCGAGCCGCAGCTCGTGACCTCGGCGCTCATGCTGGCGTAGCTCTGGGCGGTGAAGTACATGCACACCGCAGCCGCCACGTAGGCCGCGGCGATCAGGCCGCCGGAGGCATCCCACACGAAGCCCAGGTTGGTGAGCGGCGCCACCACGGCCATGTAGGCCAGGCCATAGGCCACCAGATCGCCGAAGCCCAGCACCCGACGCAGGCCGCCGCCGGCCATCGGTGCGGCGCCGGGCGCCGGGGTCAGCGTGGTGGTGTTCATGCGACGGGCTCCAGGCGGGCGGCCAGGCGGCTGGTGTCGGGGCGCCAGGCCGGCCAGCCGATGGCGTGTTCGAGCGCCGCGCCGACCTGCATCACCCGCGCCTCCTCGTAGGTCGGGCCGACGATCTGCAGCCCGGTGGGCACGCCGTGGCCGGCAAAGCCCGAGGGCACGGCCAGCACCGGGTGGCGGCTCAGCATGTTGAATGGGAAGGTCATGCCGTGGCGCATCAGGTCCTCGTGCGGCGTGGCCGTGCCTTCGGCCGGCCAGCGGTTGTCGGCGAGCGTCGGGCACAGCACCACATCGTGGTGGTCGAACACATCCTGCAGCGCGCTGTTCATGTCGGCCATCACGTCGAACGAGGCCAGGTAGTCGTCCAGCGTGATGCGGCCGGCCATGTCGGCCATGGCCGCCACATAGTCGCTCACCTGCTCGCGGCGGCCCTCGATCAGGCGCTTCAGGCTGTGGCCGAGCGTGAACACCAGGCCATGGGTGAAGGCCTCGCGCACCCGGGGCGTCCAGCGCAGGTCCACCTCCTCGACGAGGGCGCCCTGGTCGCGCAGGTGCTGCGCGGCGGCGCGGGTGTTGCGCACCACATCGGGCGCCACATCGAAGAAGCCCAGATCCATCGACACCGCCACCCGCAGCCCGCGCACCGGCTCGGGCTGCAGCGGAAGTTGCAGCCGCGGCTTCAGCGAGGCCGGATCGGCGCGGTGCGCGCCGTTGATGGCGTTGAACATCAGCGCGCAGTCGGCCACCGTGCGCGCCAGCGGCCCGATGTGGTTGTGCGAGTTCATCGCGAAGAACATCGCCGGCTCGGGCACGCGGCCGTAGCTGGGCTTCAGGCCCACCACGCCGCAGTAGGCGGCCGGCACGCGGATCGAGCCGCCGATGTCCGAGCCCGAGGCCAGGGTGGTGAGCCCCGCGGCCAGCGCTGCGCCCGAGCCGCCGGAGGAGCCGCCGCAGGTGTAGTCCGGCTGCCAGGGGTTGCGCGTCACGCCGTGGCGCAGGCTGCGGGTGAACATCGCGACGAAGAACTCCGGCACGTTGGTGCGGCCGTGGATCACGGCACCGGCATCGAGCAGGCGCTGCGTCACCGGTGCGTTGATGGCATCGGGCTCGTCGCCCAGCAGCCAGGAGCCCTGGTCGGTGTGTTCGCCTTCGAGCGTGTGCTCGTTCTTCAGCACCGTGGGCAGGCCTTCCAGCGCGCGCGCCTGCTCGGGGCGGTGCAGCCAGGTGTGCTCGGCGGCCTGCGCGGCGGCCAGGGCGGGCTCGAAGCGGCGTGCGCACAGGGCGTTGAGCCGGGGCTCCAGCCGTTCGGCGCGGGCGATCTGCGCCTTCAGCAGTTCCACCGGCGACAGCTCGCGCTGGCGGAAGCGGCGCAGGGCCTCGGTGGCGGGCAGGTAGCAGAGTTCTTCGGCGTTCATGGGAGACAGGTCAGGGTCGCTGCGTCGCATGATAAACCGAATAAAAGTTCGGAAACAAGGGATGTGACAGGAGAATCGCATCGGGGTTTGCACTACAGTGCAGGCATGCCCGAAGACCCCTCCGCCCAGCCCGAGACCCCGAACCCCGCCCAGGCCCCGGCCCTGGCCCCGCGCCGGCTGCCGATGCAGGAGCGCGGCCGCCAGACCATGGAACTGGTGCTGCGCGCCGCCGGCGAGGCGATCGAGCGCGACGGCCTGGACAAGCTCACCACCAAGCGCATCGCCGCCGCGGCCGGGCTGTCGGTCGGGGCCATCTACGAGTACTTCCCCAACAAGGAAGCCATCGTGCATGCGCTGGCCGACCAGTGGCTGGGCAAGGTGCGCGAGGCCATCGACGCGGTGCATCCGCGGCATGGCGGCCAGCGCGACGTGATGAGCTACCTGAACGAGCAGTTCAACCTGGTGGCGCGGCTGTACGAGGACCGGCCCGGCCTGGGCGCGCTGATCCAGATGATGGCGGCGATGCCGGCACTGGATTCGCTCGCGCGCCAGCACGACGAGATGGTCTCGGCCAACGTCTCCTCGGCGCTGCGGCACTACGCGCCGCATGCCGAGGACGAGGCCATCGATGCCGCGGCGCGGTGCATCGGCCTGTTCTGCCACGACGTGCTGTGCCTCGCCCTGGTGCACCGCGTGGCGCCGCCCGACCGGCTGTTCGCCAACCTGCGGGCCTGCCTGGTGGCCATCGCCTCGCCGCTGGTGCTGGCGCGCGGCTGAGGCGCCGCGGCGCTCCCCGTCCCGATCCGAGCCCTTTGCCGCCCAGGCCGGGCGGCGTGCGCGCGCACGCTTTCGGGCGCTCTTGCACCGAGGTCGGGCTCAGGGTTACTGCTAGGTTGGCAGTTTCGGAAACCGAATTAAAGTTCGGCAAATCGGTGGTGCCGGCCCATATGCGCCTTGCGTGTGAGGCCCCCCGTCCCCGCCGCCCATCCCCTGGACAGGAGCCCAACATGTCGTTCAAGCTGTTTTCCGCCCATGCCCCCCGGGCCTGGCTGACCGCGCTCGGTCTGACCGCGCTCGGACTGGTGGCGGCGGATCCCGCGCTGGCCCAGAGCGCCGACGACCTCGGCAAGCGCCTCACCCCCGTGGGCGCCGAACGCGCCGGCAACAAGGACGGCAGCATCCCCGCCTGGGCGCCCGAGCGCCAGGACAGCGGCTGGAGCTGGGGCCAGTTGCGGCTGGACGGCTGGAAGCACAAGGCCGACAAGCCGCTCTACAGCATCGACGCCAGCAACGTCGACAAGCACGCCGACAAGCTCTCGCCCGGCCAGATCGCGACGATCAGGCAGACCAAGGGCTACCGCATGGACGTGTACCCCACGCGGCGCAGCTGCAGCGTGCCCGACTTCGTGGCCGAGAACACGAAGAAGAACGTGGGCTTCGCGAAGCTGGCCGCCAATGGCTGGGCGCTGCAGGATGCCTGGGTGCCGGGCGTGCCCTTCCCGATGCCGTCCAACGGCACCGAGGCGATGTGGAACATGGCGATGCGCTACCGCGGTGTGGCCACCGAGTTCACCGGCAGCGCTACGCTGGTCTCGCCCCGCAAGGGCTCGAGCGAGTGGATCAGCTATGTCTACAACCAGACGGTGTTCCTGCCCTGGGCGACCAAGGGCTCGCGCAAGCTGAGCGAGACCGGCGACAACCGCTCGCACACCTCGTTCGCCTATGTGTCGCCCGCCGCGCTGGCGGGCCAGGCGGGTGTGATCTCCGACTTCCTCGACCAGGCCGGCACCGAGGCCTTCTACTACTTCCCGGGCCAGCGCCGCGTGCGCCGCCTGCCCAGCTATGCGTACGACGCGCCGCAGATCGGCTTCGAGAACCAGTACGCGCTGGACGAGACCCAGGTCTTCCAGGGCGCGCTCGACCGCTTCGACTGGAAGCTCGCGGGCAAGAAGGAACTGATCGTGCCCTACAACGTGTTCGGTGCCTTCGAGTTCAACGGCAAGATGATGGACATCGCCCAGGCCGATTCGATCAACCCGAAGAACCGCCGCTATGAGTTGCACCGGGTGTGGGTGATCGAGGCGACCGTCAAGCCCGGCGTGCGCCACCTGGCACCCAAGCGCACCTTCTACCTCGACGAGGACAGCTGGAACGCCGTGCTGGCCGAGGACTACGACGCCCAGGGCAAGCTGTGGAAGATGCGCGAAGGCTTCCTGATCCCGGTGTACGAGACCGGCAGCTGCGACGTGGTGGCCTTCTCGCAATACAACCTGATCGACGGGCGCTACCTGTTCGACTTCCATGCCGCCGGCACCGGCACCGATGTGCGCTGGTTCGCCGAGCCCACCGGGCCGAAGATGAAGTCGAGCTACTACACCTCGGACAACCTGCGCGCGCTCAGCGAACGCTGACCCGCCCGCCCGCTGCCGCCACGCCATGCCGCGTGCGCGGGCCCTTGGCCTGCGCGTGCCCGGCAGGGCCTGCCCTCCACATCCTCCAAGGGACCTTCCCATGCCAGCCCTGCGCATCCATGGCGTTGCCGCTGCCTGCGCGCTTCTCGCCGCTTCGGCCCAGGCCGTGACCTTCAAGACCGACCTGGTGTCGGGCAGCTTCGACTCCAACATCAGCGTCGGCTTCGGGCTGCGGATGAAGTCGCCGTCGCCCGCGCTGATCCTGAGCGGCAACACCGGCGGGCCGGCCGGCATCGCCACCCCGGTGGCCTCGGGCCTGGGCGACCAGGGCACGCTGAACTACGACAAGGGCGATCCCTTCACCGTCTACCTCAAGGGCAGCCACGAGCTGCTGCTGCAGCTGCCCGCGGACTTCCGCTTCATGGGCCGCGTGAACTGGGTGCGCGATGTCGCCGCCACCCGCACCACCGGCTGGCTCAGCAGCGCGTCGCTGAGCCCCGAGCTGCAGCGCGACGGCCTGTCGGACGAAGCCCGCAAGGACCTGCGCTTCAAGGCCCGGGTGCTGGACCTGTGGGTCAGCAAGACCTTCACGCTCGGCGAGCAGCAGGCGCGTCTTCGCATCGGCAACCAGGTGATCAACTGGGGCGAGAGCATCATCACCCCCGGCGGCATCAACGCCACCAACCCGGTGGACGCGATGCGGCTGTCGCAGCCGGGCACCGCGCTGAAGGAGGGCATCCTGCCGACGCCGGCGATCAGCCTGGCCTCGGGCCTGGGCGCGGGCTTCAATGCCGAGGTCTATGTGCAGACGCGCTGGAAGCCCAGCTACCTGCCGCCCAGCGGCAGCTACTGGTCGGTGGTCAATGGCCTGGGCCGGGGCAACGAAGCCTATGGCGTGACCGAGGGACGGGCCCGCAACAGCGGCCAGTGGGGCGCCGCGCTGCGCTGGAAGCCCGCCGGCACCTCGCTGGACCTGGGCCTGTACGCGCTGAACTACCACGACAAGTCGCCGCAGCTGCGGCTGGATCCGAACACCTTCGCCGCCTCGCTGGTCTACCCCGAGGATCGGCGCCTGCTGGGCCTGAGCGCCAACTTCCCCGTCGGCGACTGGGCGGTGGGCACCGAGCTGTCCTATCGGCCGAAGGACGCGGTCTTCCTGAACAACAACGCCTCGGGTTGTGCCTCGCAGAACGGCAACTGCTGGGTCGACGAGAAGAAGCTGCAGTGGCACCTGACCGGCCTGCTGCAGCTGTCGCCGGCCAATGGTGGCGGGCTGTTGCGCACCACCGGGGCCAGCAACGGGCTGCTGCTGGCCGAGCTGGTGGTGATCCACTACCCGTCGCTGAAGGACGCCTATGGCCCCGACGTGGTGGCCGCCGGCGGCTGGGGCTGGGGCAATGCGGTGGGCCGGGCCTTCGATCCCGTGCAGGCCGCGATCAACACGGTGCGCACCGGCACCAAGACCTCGGCCGGCCTCAACCTCGATTTCAGCCTCACCTACGACGGCAGCCTGCTGCCGGGCTGGCAGGTCACGCCGGGCCTCTTCGTCTCGCACGCGCTGGCCGGCCGCACGCCCAACATCCAGGGCACCTGGATGAAGGGCGCCACCAATGCCAACCTCTACGTCAACTTCACCCGCAACCCGGCCACCTGGCAGTTCGGGCTGAACTACTCGGTGTTCCGCGGCGGCGAGTCGGTGTTCGACCAGGTGCTGCGCGACCGCGACTTCGTCGGCGCCTTCGCCACCTTCAACTTCTGACGCTCAGGCCATGCTCGACCGAACCGTGCAGCGGCTGGAGGCCTGGTTCTTCGGCCACCGGCGCCTGACGCTGGCCGTGCTGCTGGCCTTCACCGCGGTGATGGCGGTGTTTGCGCTGCAACTGCGCATGGAGGCCGGCTTCGAGAAGCAGATGCCCGCCGGCCATCCGTATGTGCAGACGGCCAACACCCATGCCCAGGACCTGTTCGGCCCCAACCGGCTGACGGTGGTGGTGCAGGCGCGAAAGGGCGAGATCTGGACCCCCGCCGGCCTCACCCGCCTGCTGAAGGTGACGGAGGCCGTGCAGTTCCTGCCCAACGTCGACCGGGTGGGCGTGCAGTCGCTGTGGACGCCCAACAGCTTCGTCAACGAGATCACCGAGGAAGGCTTTCGCGCCGAGCCGCTGATTCCGGCCACGGTCACCGCCGAATCGCTGACGGCGCAGGCCATTGCCCGCATCCAGGCCTCCACCAGCCAGGGCGGGCATGTGGGTTCGCTGGTCTCGCGCGACCAGCGCGCGGCGATGGTCACCGCCGAGCTGCACGAGCTCGACCGCGACGGCAAGCGCATCGACTATGTCACCTACAACCAGGTGCTGGAAGACCTGCGCACGCGCTTCGAGGATGCCGAGTTCGAGGTCCGGATCATCGGCTTTGCGAAGCAGACCGGCGACATCGCCGCCGGTGCGGCCGGCGTGCTGGAGTTCTGCGCGGTGGCGCTGCTGCTGACCGCGCTGGCGGTCTACGGCTATTGCCGGTCGTGGTGGCTCACGCTGCTGCCGATCGTGTGCTCGCTCACCTCGCTGGTCTGGCAGTTCGGCGCGCTGAAGCTGCTGGGCTACGGGCTGGACCCGCTGGGCGTGCTGGTGCCCTTCCTGGTGTTCGCGATCGGCGTGTCGCACGGGGTGCAGCAGATCAACACCCTGGTGGCCGGCATCGCGCGCGGGCAGAGCACCTTCGATGCCGCGCGCGAGGCCTTCCATGGCCTCTTCGTGCCCGGCGCGCTGGCGCTGCTGATCGCGCTGGTGAGCTTCATCACGCTGCTGCTGATCCCGATCCCGATGATCCGCGAGCTGGCGGTCACGGCCGCGCTCGGCGTGGGCTTCAAGATCGCCACCAACCTGGTGATGCTGCCGGTGGCGGCCTCGTACTGCCGCTTCAGCGTCGACTTCGCGCAGCGCAGCATCGAGCGCCAGCAGCGCCGCGCCGACTGGCTGCAGCCGCTGGCGCAGGTGGCCGCGCCGCGCATGGCGCTCATCGTCACCGCACTGACGCTGGCCACGCTGGCCGCCACCGCGTGGCTGAGCCGCGACCGCGTGGTCGGCAGCGTGCAGCCCGGCGCGCCCGAGCTGCGCGCCGACGCCCGCTACAACCAGGATGCGGTGGCGATTGCCGGTGGCTTCGACATCGGCCTGGACTGGCTGAGCCTGGTGATCGAGGCGCCTGCGGCCACCTGCGAAAACCCGGCGCTCGGCGACTACGTGGACCGCGCCACCGTGGCGCTGCGCGACGTGCCGGGTGTCGTCTCGGCGGCGTCCTTCGCGACTCTGCTGCGCACCTACAACGAGGGCTACAACGAGGGCCATCCGAAGATGGGCGTGGTGCCGCGCGACCCGGCCAACCTGGCGGCGCTGGCGGTGGAGATCTCGCGCATCCGCGGCTTCGTGAACAAGGACTGCAGCATGGCGGCCGTCCACCTGTTCCTCAGCGATCACAAGGCCGAGACGCTGCAGCGCGTGATCGCCGCCGCCGAGGCCTTTGCCGCGCGCGACCCGGTGCCTGGCCTGACGGTGCGCCTGGCCGCGGGCAATGCCGGCGTGCAGGCCGCGATCAACGAGACGGTGCAGCGCAGCGAACTGCCGATGCTGCTGTACGTGTACGCGGCCATCGCGCTGTTCGTGCTGGCGGCCTTCCGCGACTGGCGCGCGGTGATCGCCTGCTGCCTGCCGCTGACGGTGGGCACCTTCATCGGCTACTGGTTCATGAAGGTGCAGGGCATCGGCCTGACGGTGGCCACGCTGCCGGTGATGGTGCTGGCCGCCGGCATCGGCGTGGACTATGCCCTCTACATCTACAGCCGGCTGCAGCTGCACCTGGGCCGCGGCCAGGCGCTGCAGGCGGCGCTGCAGACCTCGCTGCGCGAGGTGGGCATCGCCACCATCTTCACCGCCATCACGCTGGCCATCGGCGTGGCGACCTGGATGTTCTCGCCGCTGAAGTTCCAGGCCGACATGGGCAAGCTGCTGGCCTTCATGTTCCTCGCCAACCTGGTGATGGCGATGACCTCGCTGCCGGCCCTGGCCGCGCTGCTGGAGCGCTGGTTCCCGCGGCGCGGGCCGCGCACCGCCGGCATGGCGCTGGCCCATTGACCGTGACGGAGCCTGTGATGCCCAACGAACGAAATCAGGTGCAGCAATCGCGCAGGCGGCTGCTGGCCGCAGCCCTGCCGATCGTGGCCCTGGCGGCGCTGGCCGCGCCGGTGGCCGCCCAGGCCCCGGCGCTGCCGCTGGCCCCTGCCGAGCTGCGGCCGGCCGCGGCGGCGTCAGCGATGCTGGCGGCGGCGCGGGCGGGCAGCCGGCTGGTGGCGGTGGGCGAGCGCGGCACCGTGCTGCTGTCCGACGACGATGGCCGCAGCTTCCGCCAGGCGCGGGCGGTGCCGGTGGCCACCACGCTGACCGGCGTGAGCTTTGCCGATGCCCAGCAGGGCTGGGCCGTGGGGCATGGCGGCGTGGTGCTGCACACCGCCGATGGCGGCAACACGTGGCGGCTGCAGCGCAGCGATCCGGCGCGCGACCAGCCGCTGCTGGCGGTGCAGGCGCTGGATGCCCAGCGCGCGGTGGCGGTGGGCCTGTGGTCGCTGGTGCTGCACACCCGCGATGGCGGCCGCAGCTGGCAGCCCGCGCCGCTGCCGCCGGTGGCCGAGGGCCGGCAGACCGACCTCAACCTGTTCGGCCTCTTCGTCGGCCGGCAGGGCGAGCTGTACGCGACGGCCGAGCAGGGCCGGCTGCTGCGCTCTGCCGATGGCGGCGCCAGCTGGGCGATGCTGGACACCGGCTACCGCGGCTCGCTGTGGGCCGGTGTGGCGCTGGCCGATGGCAGCCTGCTGGTCGGCGGCCTGCGCGGCACGCTGATGCGCAGCCGAGATGGCGGCGCCAGCTGGTCCGCGGTGCCCAGCCCCGTGCGCAGTTCGATCACGGGCCTCGCGCAGGCGGCCGATGGGCGCATCGTCGCCAGTGCGCTGGACGGGGTGGTGCTGGTGGGCCGCGACGGCGAGCCCTTCACCGTCCGCCAGGCCGCCGACCGCGTCGCCTTCACCGCGGTGGTGCATGACCGCAGCGGCGCACCGGTGCTGATGTCGCGGGCCGGGCCGCGCGCAGGGCTGCCCTGAAGGATTCAGGCGGGCCCGGGCAGGGCCCGGCAGCAGGCCGTCACCCGGGCTGAAGGCGCCAGGGGGCTGGGACAGCCCGCCGCAACGGCGGCCAGCGCCGCCGGTGCCTCAAGCCTGCGCGCGCGCGATGCGCCCGCAGAGGTAGGTCCACACGAAGTGCGCGGCGGCCTGTGCGGTCAGCTCGGCATGGTCGTAGGGCGGCGAGACTTCCACGCAGTCCATGCCGACGATGTCGAGGTCGGCCAGTTCTTCCAGCACCGTCAGCACCTGGTTGCTGCTCATGCCGCCGGGTTCGGGCGTGCCGGTGCCGGGGGCGAAGGCGGGGTCCAGGCAATCGATGTCCAGGCTCAGGTAGACCGGCGGCCGGCCCTGCTGCACCCAGCGGTTGCGGATGCTGCCGAGCACGCCGTCCAGCTGCTGCGCGTTCTCCAGCCCGCGCAGGTCGCGCGCGGTGAAGATCTGGCCGCCCTGCTCGCGCACGTACTCGCGCGCCCGGCGCTCGCCGGACGAGCGGATGCCCAGCTGGGTGAAGCATTCGTTCACCACCAGGCCTTCCTGCATCGCTTCGTAGACCCAGGTGCCGTGGCCGCTGGGCTCGCCGAAGTGGTCTTCCCAGGTGTCGCAATGGGCATCGAAGTGGATCACCGCCAGCGGGCGGCCCAGCCGCTGCTTCAGTGCGCGCAGGATCGGCAGCGTCACCGAATGGTCGCCGCCCAGCCACACCATGTGGCGTTCGGCCAGCAGGGCCGGCAGCTGGCGGGCCAGGGCCTCGCGCATCGCCTCGAGTCCGGTGTTGGGCAGCAGCAGGTCGCCCAGGTCGGCCAGCTGGCCGATGGGGCTGCAGTCGAAGTGCGGGTGGATGCCGTCGCACAGCATGTGGCTGGCCTGGCGGATGGCGCGCGGGCCGAAGCGCGCGCCCGGGCGGTTGGTGGTCGAGCCGTCCCAGCACAGGCCGGCAATGCCGAAGGGCGCGCCGGCGGCCTGCGGGTGTCCGCCTGCGCGCAGGAAGCTGGATTCATCGAGGAAGGCAAACTCGTGCATGGCGATCGGCACCCGGTGGCTTGAAGGATGCCGGCATGCTAAGGCCCGGCCTGCGTGGGCCACAGCGGCGCGGCGGCAAGTTCACTTGCACCGCATGCCTGGCATCCTGGTGCCAGCGCAAGCCCACCGATCCGGCCCGCGCACCCGGGCCACAGCCGCCAGCCGCCGCTACACGCAGCCGTACAAGGCCTCGATCAGCCGGCGCGAGCGATCCGACGAGCCCGCGCCCGCCGCCATGTGGCCGGTGACATAGCCGAACGCCAGCCGCCGCACCGGATCGGCGAAGGCCACCGCGCCGCCGGCCCCCCAGTGGCCGGGGGTGGCGGGATCGGGTCCGAAGTCGAGCCCCGGCGGGGTGGACAGCTCGACGCCCTGGCCATAGCGCATCGGGATCCCGAGGATCGGGTCCGGCCCGTCGCTCGTGGCCTGCAGCGTGCGGGCTGCCTGCTGGCGTTGTTCGGACAGCAGCGCACCGGGCCACACCAGCTGGCCGAACAGCAGCGCCAGCGCGCGCGCGGTCGCATGGCCGCTGCCGGAACCGACGACGGCGGCGCGCCAGGCATCGGAGTTGAAGTCCTCGTCCGGCGGAAAGAAGCGCATCGAGCGCTGGAAGAGATCGTCGCTGCCCGCATCCAGGCCCTCCAGCGCCGGGCGGCCGCTCTGCTGCGTGAGCCGCGCCGCGCGCGAGGCCTGCTGCGGCGTGAGCCCGAGCGCAAAGTCCGCGCCCAACGGGCCGGTCAGCTGCTGCCGCAGCAACTCGCCCAGCGAGCGGGCGCCGGTGGCCCGCAGCATCAGCTCGCCCAGCAGGTGGCCATAGGTCATGTTGTGGTAGACCGGATGGCCACGCGGCGGCACCACCGGGGCCGAGGCCGCCAGCATCGCGGTCATCGCCTGCCAGTCGTAGAGGCTGCCGGGGCGCACCGGCCCGCTCACCGCGGGCAGGCCGGCGCGGTGGGTCAGCAGGTCCAGCAGGGTGATCGCCTGCTTGCCCGCGGCGGCGAACTCGGGCCAGTGGCGGGCGACCGGCTCGTCCAGCGCCAGCTGCCCGCTGTCCACCAGGCGGTGCGCCAGCAGCGACAGCACCGCCTTGGTGACCGAGAAGCAGCAGGCCAGCGTGTCCGCCGCCCAGGGTCGGCCGCTGGCCGGATCGGCCAGGCCGCCCCAGGCCTCCAGCACCACCTGCCCGTCGATCGCCACCGCGATCTGGCCGCGCTCGCTGCCGTCTTCCACCATCCCCGCGAAGCGGTCCGCCAGCGCCTGGAACCGGGCCTCCCAGCAGCCCTGGACCTGCTGGCCGGTTGCGGTGCCTTCAGCCATGCGCAAGCCCCGATGCGGCCCGCTGCCGCCTCGGGTACCGGGTGCGGGGCTGCCGGATTGCGGCGGGCTGTCTTGCGGGCCTGGGGTGCATGGGGTTCTCGCGGGGGGATGGGTCAGGTCTGCGGAAGCCGCTCATCGTGCGGTATAGCCGCCGTCCACCATCAGCATCTGGCCGGTGACGAACGAGCTGTCGGGCCCGAGCAGGAAGCGGATGGCCTGCGCCACCTCGCGCGGCTCGGCCCAGCGGCCCAGCGGATGCGCGGCCTTCACCGCGGCGGCACCGGCCACCGGGTCGTCCAGGCCATCGAGGTACTGCTGCAGAAAGGGCGTGTCGATGGCCGCCGGGCCGACCGCATTGACCCGGATGCCGTGCGGCGCATAGTCGATCGCCATCTGCCGCACCAGTTGCAGCACCGCGCCCTTGGCCGCCGCATACGCGGCCTGCTGCGGCAGGCCCACGACGCTGGAGGTCGAGCCGGTGGCCACGATGGTGCCGCTGCGGCGCTCGAGCATCGCCGGCAGCGCGCGCCGGGCCAGCAGGAAGAGCCCCTTGGCGTTGGCGTTCAGCACCGCATCCCATTCGTCCTCGCGGGTCTCGTGCACCGACTTCACCAGCAGCAGGCCGGCGTTGCTGACCAGCGCATCGACGCCGCCGAAGGTCGACTCCGCATGCGCGAAGATGGCCTCGACATCGGCCGCGCGGCCGACATCGCCCGCGATGGTGGTCAAGCGGCCCGGGCCGCCCGAGGCGAAGCGATCGGGGCCGATCGCCAGGTCGCTGGCGCAGACCTCGGCACCCTCGGCCAGCAGCAGATTCACCAGCGCCCGCCCCACGCCGCCCGCGGCCCCGGTGACGACGATGCGCTGCTGCTGGAGGGTCATGGCGGGGCTCCGGTGCGGGGGTCAAGGGCGGGGGAGAAGGGCAGGGTTCAGGGGCCGGGCTCAAGTTCGCGCCGCGCCGGCCGAAAACGGTCGAATGGGGTTCATGGAGACATGAGGTGCAACCACGACAAGGTCCCGACGACAGCGCTCGGCTGCTGCAGGCGGTTCTCGAAAGCTCGCCCGAGGTCATCGTCTTTGCGCTGGACCCGGCCTACCGCTACCTCGCGTTCAACCAGCGCCATGCGGGGGCGATGCAGGCCATCTGGGGCTGCAGCATCGCGGTGGGCGAGTGCATGCTCGACTACATCGCCAACCCGGACGACCGCGCCAAGGCCCGCATGGGCTTCGACCGCGCGCTGTCGGGCGAGAGCTTCGTCGTCGAGGACGAGTACGGCGACACCGAGTTGCAGCGCCTGTTCTGGCAGAACTTCATGGCGCCGATCCGCGCCGAGGACGGCCAGGTCACCGGGCTCACGGTCTTCGTCCTGAACATCACCGAGCGCCGCCGCGCCGAGCGGGCGCTGGCGCTGCGCGAGCAGGAGTTCCGCACCCTGGTCGAGCATTCCAGCGACTGGGTGGCCCGCCATGGGTCCGACCTGCGGCGGCTGTACGTGAATCCGGCGTTTGCGCAATCGGTGCCCGGCGGGCAGGCGGCGCTGATCGGGCACACGCCGGTGGAATGCCCCGGCGGGCGCAACGCACAGCAGCTGCAGGACATGATGGCCGAGGTGTTCCAGAGTGGCCGGCCGCGCGAGATGGAGCTCTTCTGGTCGCCGACGCCCGAGCGCGAGCTGTGCACGCTGGTGAGCGTCACGCCGGAGTTCGATGCCGCGCATCGGGTCGTCAGCGTGCTGGTCGTTGGGCGCGACGTCACCGAGCTGAACGCCTCGCGCCGCAAGATCCACCAGATGGCGTTCTTCGATGCGCTGACCGGCCTGCCCAACCGCGCGCTGCTGAACGACCGGCTGCGCCAGACGCTGGCCGACTCGGGCTGGCACGGCCAGAAGTCGGCGCTGATGCTGATCGACATGGACCGCTTCAAGGCCATCAACGACACGCTGGGCCACCGCGCCGGCGACCAGCTGCTGGTGGAGGTGGCGCGGCGCTTCTCGTCCTGCGTGCGGCCTTACGACACGGTGGCCCGGCTGGGCGGCGATGAGTTCACCATCCTGCTGCCCGACATCCGCGAGAGCGCCGACCTGGGCCGCATCGCTGACAAGCTGCTGGACCAGTTCTCGCGCAGCTTCACGCTGGAGGGCACCGAGGTGTTCGTCAGCTGCAGCATCGGCATCGCGCTGTTCCCACAGGACAGCACCGACCCCGAGGAGCTGATGAAGTTCGCCGACTCGGCGATGTACCACGCCAAGGCCTCGGGCCGCAACGCGTTCCGCTTCTACTCGGCCGAGCTCACCCGCGGCGCGCAGGAGCGGCTGTCGCTGGAGGTGGAGCTGCGGCATGCGCTGGAGCGCGGCGAGCTGCACCTGCACCACCAGCCGCAGGTGGAGATGGAGACCGGCCGCGTGGTCGGCAGCGAGGCGCTCCTGCGCTGGACGAACCCGACGCATGGCTGCGTGCCGCCGCTGCGCTTCATCCCGATTGCCGAGGACACCGGCCTGATCCTGAAGATCGGCGCCTGGGTGCTGCAGCAGGCGGCGAGCCTGGCGGCGGCGCGCAATGGCCTGGGCCGGCCGCTGCACCGGGTGTCGGTGAACATCTCGCCGCGGCAGCTGGGCGCGCTCAACTTCGTCGACGAGGTGCGCCGCACGCTGCAGGCGGCCGGCTGCGAGCCCGGCTGGATCGAGCTGGAGATCACCGAGCGGCTGTTGCTGGACAAGAACGGCGGCAGCCATGCCACGCTGGCGGCGCTGCGGGCCCTGGGCATCCGCATCGCGATCGACGATTTCGGCACCGGCTACTCGGCGCTGAGCTACCTCACGCGCTTCCCGCTGGACACGCTGAAGATCGACTGCAGCTTCGTGCAGGCCTGCACCGACGAGCCCGACCGCGCCGGGCTGATCGGCGCCATCCTGGGCATTGCGCGCTGCCTGGGCATGCGGGTGGTGGCCGAGGGCGTGGAGACCGCGAGGCAGGCGGCGATCCTGCGCGATCAGGGCTGTGACCATGCCCAGGGCTTCTGGTACGGGCGCCCGGTGGATGCCGACACCCTGGCCGCGCTGCCGATGCAGCTGCCGGCGCTGGGGCAGGCCGATCCGGCCCCAGCACCCCACCTGCCACACCCGCCACGCCAGCCCAGGCCCGAACTGCCGGCCTTGCCGGCGCTGTCCAGTGACCCGCTCGGGCCGCACATCACGCGGCACTGATCACCCGCCCCGGATCACCGACCGCGGCCCGGCGGGCCGGCGCCGCCTGGGGCTCATGGGGCGCGGCCCTTGAAGCGTTGCGGGCTGCGCCTGACACGGACGCAGCCTCAGTCCAGCCCGCGCAGCAGCAGATTCGGCAGCTCGGCATCGTCCCAGCTCCGGCTGGGCGGGCCGATGCGCACCACCACCAGCTGCCGCGAGGGCACGGCGTACACCCGCTGGCCGCCCGATCCGTCGATATAGTAGACGTCGTCGGCCGCGAAGGGCTCCGCGGCCGGGATCTGAACCGGCACATTGGGCGCGTAGCTGCGTTGCGGCAGGTGGGGGCTGCCGCGCCAGATCTGCCAGCCGAAGTTCGGATTGGCCTGCGATGGCGCGAGCATCCGCTCGATGTAGGCCGCCGGCACCAGCGATCGCCCATCGACGCGGCCCTTCTCCAGGATCAGCAGGCCCACGCGCAGCCAGTCGCGCGCGCTGGCCTGCAGGCAGCAGAAGCCGCGTGCGCTGCCGCCTTCGCGGTCCAGCCAGACGCGTGCATCGGACGCGCCCATCGGCGCCCACAGGCGGCGCGACAGGTAGGCGGCGTAGCGCTCGCCGGTCGCGCGTTCGATGGCCCAGGCCAGGTACTGCGTGTTGGCATTGGCGTAGAAGAAGCGCGAGAAGCGCGCAAGAGCCCCGTCCGCCTGCGGCCAGCGCGCGATGGCGGCCGGCAGGTCGTCGCCGAACACCGACTGCCAGTACGGGCTGGCCGGGTCGGTCGACATCGGCGGCGTCTCCAGCCCCGAGGCCATCTCCAGCAGCGCCCGCAGCGGCAAGGCGGCGCGCTCCGGCGGCAGGCCGGGCAGGTAGCGGCCCAGCGGGTCGTCGACCGAGCCGATCCTGCCGTCGGCGATGGCGGCGCCCAGCAGCAAGGCCACCACCGGCTTGTGCATCGAGGCCGTGTCGTAGCGGGTCGCCGGGCCGAAGCCTTCGCCGTAGTGCTCGATCTCCAGCGCCCCGGCGCGCCACACCAGCAGCGCGTGGCTCCTGTGGCGCGCGGCCAGCGCCAGGGCCGCTTCCACGGCGGCCGACTTCAGCTGGCGCTGGGCCGTTGGGCGCAGCGGCAGCGGCGACTCGGCTGGCGCGCCCCGCACCGTCTCCAGCGGGCTGTACCAGTCCACCGACGAGACCAGCGTGGCCACCGGGAACGACGCCCGCCGCTGCTGCACCAGCTCCACCTGCGCCGGGGATGGCCAGTCGGCCGCGGCCGCCAGCAGCGGCAGCGCAAGCGCCGCAAGGCCCACCGCCGCGCGTGCCCGCCTCACAGCCGTTCCAGGATCTCGACCGCGGCGCGCTCCCCGCTCTCGAGCGCAGCCTCCATGCCGAACTCCAGCCGCCGGGTGTGCTCACCTGCAAAGTGCAGGCGGCCGTGCGGCTTGACCATCGCATCGGCCAGGCGGATCACCTGGCCCGGCGCGAAGATGTGGCGGCAGCCCTGGATCCACGGGTCGCGGCCCCAGCCATACCAGCCGTGCAGCTCCAGCTTGCCGGCGGTGGAGGGGCGGATGCGCGCGATCTCGGCCAGCGTAAAGCGCTTGGCGTCCTCGGGGCTCAGCAGGTCCAGGCGTTCCGCTGCGCCACCGGTCAGCACGACCATGAAGCGGTGCAGGCTCTCGCCGGCACGCGGGCGCAGCGCCCACAGCATCTTGATCGCGCCATCGGAGAAGAAGCTGGGCTCGAACCCATCCTGCTCCCAGTAGGGCGCGCGGATGATGCCGAAGCCGCGCGTGGTCTGGCCGTAGGGCAGCATGCGCACCGCCTCGCCCTGCGCTGGCGGCAAGCCGGGCTCGACCACCATGCGGCGCAGGATGGTGAACGGCACCGCGCTGATCACATGGTCGGCCTTGAACCGGCTGCCGTCCAGGCAGGTGACTTCCATGCCTTCGCCGAGCTGTTCGATGCGGGCGACCGGCTTGTTGCGCTTCACGCGGTCGCCCAGCGCATCGGCCATGGCATCCGTGAGGCGCGAGGTGCCGCCCACGATGTTGCTGATCGGGGCCGGCCCCGGCTTGGCGTCGGGCGTGGCCTCGAAGCCGTAGGGCCGCTGCTGCGGCGTGACGTTGGAGAAGCGCAGCTCGAAGCGGCCGCGGGTCTGCTCCTGCATCAGCGACAGCATCGACGCCGAATCGAGATCGTTGCCGGTGGTGGACAGGCCCGCGAGCTTGATCGCCTCGGCCGAATGGCCGTGGCGCTGCAGCAGCGTGCGGAAGCTCACGTCCAGATCGGCGAACTCGGGCTTGCGCCAGTCGGCCAGGTCCTTCAGCCGGTTGTAGCGCCCCATCAGCTGGCTGCCGATCATCGCCGGCTGCATCGCCCGCTCATCGCCCACCATGCGGTTCAGCGGCGATTGCGCCCATTGGTCGGATCGCACCCACTGGCCCCCCAGGTGGCTGGAGATGGGCAGGATGTGGCGATCCTCGGCCACCAGCTTCAGGCCGAAGCGCCCGCACAGCGCGATGGTGCGCGCATAGCTCAGGCCGATCTGGCTGGCGCCGTACTCGGGCCGGCCCTCGACGCCTTCGGCCGTGAACACGCGCCCGCCGATCCGCGACTGCGCCTCGAGCACGGTGACATCCACCTCAGCGTCCATCAGGCTCAGCGCCGCCTGAAGTCCGGCCAGGCCACCGCCGATGACGATGACCGAGGGCTTGCGGACCTGGGCGCGCAGCGCGCCCGGCAGCGCCAGCGGCGCGGCGCTGGCGATCAGGCGAAGCACCCCGCGACGGGAACATGACGCAGCCATCAACGACCTCCAGTGAGCGCTTGATCCGCCCCGAGCGCGGAACAGCCCGCAGCCGGAAGGCGACGGCCGTCGAGCCTGATCGGATTGGCCAGCATGCGGAATTGTGCGTCCGCCGCATGGGGCAAGGGCTGGATCATCTCCACCTGGCGCACGTAGGGGCTGTCCAGCGCCTGCGCCAGGCCCAGCACCGGCGCGATCGGCAGCCGGCCCGCCAGCGCCTGCATCCACTGCGCGGTGCTGCGGCGCGCGAAGCCCTGGTCCAGCAGAGGGATCAGCGCCGCCTTGTGCTGGCGCCGGCTCGCCACGTCGGCGAAGCGGGGCTCGCGCAGCTCGGGCATCGCCATCTCCTCGACCAGCGCGTCCCAGAACTTCGGCGTCATGCACATCACCATCACATGCCCGTCGGCGCTGGGGAAGAGCTGGCAGGGCACGGTGGCCGGATGCGCCGAGCGGGCGGTGCGTTCGGTGACATGGCCGCCGTTGAGGTACCAGGTGGCGGGGTAGGTGAGCTGGTGCAGCGCGACGTCGAACAGGCTCACGTCCACGTCGCGGCCGATGCCGGTGCGCAGCGCGCCCACCAGCGCGGCCAGCAGGCCGGTGGCCATGGTCACGCCGGTGAGGTAGTCGACGATCGACAGCCCCATGCGGCTGGGCGGGCCGTCGGGCTCGCCGGTCAGGTGCATGTAGCCGCACTCGGCCTGCATCAGGTAGTCGTAGCCGGGCCAGGCGGCGCGCTCGTTGTCGCGTCCATAAGCCGACAGGTGCGCGCACACGATCGAAGGCTTCAGGCGCGCCAGCGCGGCATGGGTGATGCCCAGCTTGGCCGGCTGGTCGCCGCGCAGGTTGTTCAGCACCGCGTCGCTGGTGGCGACCAGGCGCTCGAAGTCGGCGCGGCCCTGGGGCGACTTCAGGTCCAGCACCACGCTCTTCTTGTTGCGGTTGAGCGTCTGGAAGAACTGGCTGTCATGCTCGCCCAGGAAGAAGGGCCCGGTGGCACGCGAGACATCGCCGCCGCCGGTTGGCTCGATCTTGATGACCTCGGCGCCCAGGTCGGCCAGGTGCATGCTGCCGAAGGGTCCGGCGCCGTACTGCTCCAGCGCCAGGATGCGCACGCCGGCCAGCGGCAGGGGCTTGCTGCTGTTCACGCCGGGTTCCGCGAGATCCACTGCTTCGCGATGATGGTCTGCAGGATCTCGTTGGTGCCTTCGCCGATGCACATCAGCATCGAGTCGCGGTAGTAGCGCTCGATCTCGTACTCCGTGCTGTAGCTGTAGCCGCCGAAGACGCGCATCGCCTCGCCGGCGCAGAACACGCCGGCCTCGGAGGCAAAGTACTTGGCCATCGCCGCTTCCAGGTCGCATCGCTCGCCGGCGTCGTACTTGCGTGCGGCCTGCTCGATCAGCAGCTTGCTGGCCTCCACCTGGGTGGCCATCTGGGCCAGCTTCAGCTGCACCGCCTGGTGCTCCCAGATCGCCTTGCCGAAGGCCTGGCGGTCCTGCGCATAGCGGGTGGCATGCTGCAGCGCGCCTTGCGCGATGCCGCAGCCGCGTGCGGCCACGTTGATGCGGCCCAGTTCCAGCCCGCCGGCGATCTGCGCGAAGCCCCGACCCTCCTCGCCGCCGACCAGCCGGGCGGCATCGATGCGGAAGTTGTCGAACAGCAGCTCGCAGCTGTCGATCGAGCGGTAGCCCAGCTTGGTGAGCTTCCTGGTGACGGTGAAGCCCTCGCCCTTCTCGGCGATGAAGAGGCTCATGCCCTTGTGGCGCGGCTGGGCCGCGGGGTCGGTCTTCACCAGCAGCAGCACGCCGTGGCCGTGCAGGCTGTTGGTGATCCAGGTCTTGGCGCCGTTGACGAGGTAGCCGTTGCCATCGCGTTTGGCCACGGTGCGGATCGCCTGCAGGTCGCTGCCGGCATTGGGCTCGGTCAGCGCGATGCCGCCGCGGAACTCGCCGGTGGCCATCCTCGGCAGGTATTCGGCCTTCTGGGCCTCGGTGCCGAAGCGCTCGATGGCCGCGGCCATGATCAGGTGCGAGTTGAAGATGCCGGTGGGCGCCATCCAGGCCGAGGCCACCTCGATCACGATCTTGGCGTAGGTGCTGGCCGACAGGCCCATGCCGCCGTAGTCCTGCGAGATGGTGGCGCCGAACAGGCCCAGTTCCTTCATCTGCTCGACCAGCGCATGCGGGTACTCGTCGGCACGGTCGAACTTCTGCGCCACCGGGCGCACTTCCTTGGCCACCCAGTTGGCGATGCTGTCCAGGACGGCGCGTTCGTCTTCAGCGTTCCATTGACTCATGGCTTCGATTACTCCAGCAGGGTCAGTAGGCGCACTTGTCTTCGATGCCGTGCCCGCGCTTGGAGATCAGCATCGTGCGCTTGAAGTGGCAGACCACCTTGCCATACTGGTTGAAGCCGGTGGTCTTGACCGTGACGATGCCCTCGTGCGGGCGCTTCTGCGAATCGCGCTTGTCCAGCACCTCGCTTTCGGCGGTGAGGGTGTCGCCGGCAAAGAGCGGATGGGTGAGCTTGATCTCGTCCCAGCCCAGGTTGGCCACCGCCTTCTGCGACACGTCGCTCACGCTCATGCCCACCATCAGCGCCACCGTCAGCGGGCTGCAGACCAGCGGCTTGCCGAACTCGCTGTGCTTGGCGTATTCGACGTCGAAATGGTTCGGGTGCGTGTTCATCGTCAGCAGCGTGAACCAGACGTTGTCGGTCTCGGTGATCGTGCGGCCGGGCCGGTGCTCGTAGATGTCGCCGACGTGGAAGTCCTCGTAGTAGCGGCCGAAGGTCTCTCGGAACCGGCGTTCACCGACTTGCTTGACGGACTTGACCATGGGTTGCTCCAGGGGGGTGGGGATGGGGTGTCGGATGGGCGGTCGGATGGGGGTGACCGAGCACAAGCGTCTTGTCGGCTAATGCGAATCCGCAGCGGCACCGTGTGCGCGGGCGAGCAGCCGCATCGAGGCCAGCACCAGCGGGCGGTCGATCGCGCGGCCGTCCAGCATCACCGCCGGGGCATCCAGCCCGGCCGGGCCGGCGGCGTCGACGATGCGCCGGGCGCGGGCCAGCTCGGCCTCGGTAGGCGCCAGCGCGGCATGCACTGTGGCCACCTGCTGCGGGTGGATGCAGCTCTTGGCGGTGAAGCCCAGGGCCGCCACGCGGCGGGTCTCGGCCGCAAGGCCGGCGGGGTCGTCCACCGCCAGCCAGGGCACGTCGATGCAGGCGATGCCGGCGCCGGCCGCCGCCGTCACGAGCGCGCCGCGGGCATGCAGCAGGCCCTCCCAGCCGAACTGCGCGCCCAGTTCGGCGCACAGGTCGGCACCGCCCAGCATCAGCGCCTGCACCTGCGGATGGGACCGGGCGAGCTCGGCCGCGGCGGCCAGGCCACGCGGGCTTTCCACCAGCGCGATCAGCGGCACGCCGGGCAGGTGCGCAGCCAGCAGCGCGAGCGAGGGGGCATCGTCGGTCTTGGCCAGCATCACGAAGGCGGGCTGAAGGCCAGCGGCCAGCGCATCGGCGAGCCACAGCAGGTCGCGCAGGCCATCGGCCGTGGCGAGCCGGCTGAAGCGAACGCCGCTGCGATGCCCCGGCGCAAGCGCCCGCAGATGACGCGCGATCTGCTCGCGGGCGCCTGCGCGCTCGGCCGGCGGAACGGCATCCTCCAGGTCGATGCAGACCAGGTCGGCTGCGCTGGCCTCGGCCTTGGCAAAGCGCTCGGGCCGGTTGCCGGGCACGAAGAGCAGCGAGCGCGCATGGCGGATCGGGTTCATGCGGCGGCTCGGGGTTGCGGGGGGTCGCAAGGCGCGGCGATCGGCCCGCTCAGCGCGCGGCCACCGACGCGGCCGGCACCTGGGCCGCGAAATGGCGGGCGATCTCGCGGCGCGTGGTCACCCACACATCCGGCTGCCGCTGCATCTCGCCGGTCACATGGGCCAGGAAGCGCTGCAGCGCACCGATGCGACCGGGCCGGCCGATGATGCGCAGGTGCAGGCCCAGCGACATCATGCGCGGCGGAGTGCCGCCGCGCCGGCCTTCGGCCAGCAGCGCATCGAAGCTGTCGCAGGCGTACTTCAGCCACTGATCGGGGGTGTAGCTCGGGGCCACCCACATCTTCATGTCGTTGCTGTCCAGCGCATAGGGCACGATGACCATCGGCCGGTCCGAGCCCGGCACCGCGCCCCAGAAGGGCGTGTCGGCGCTGTAGTCGTCCATGTGGTAGAAGAAGCCGGCCTCCTGCAGGTAGCGCCGGGTGTGCTCGGTGTGCAGGTAGCGCGACAGCCAGCCCGTGGGACGGGTGCCGGTGCTGGCCTCGATGCTGTCGGCCGCGCGCTGGATGAACTCGCGCTCCTGCGCCTCGTTCAGGCGGAACTGGTGGATCCAGCGCCAGCCGTGCGAGCAGGGCTCGTCGCCGCGGCGGCGGATGGCTGCGGCGATCTGCGGCGCGCGCTCCAGCGCCAGCGCCGCGGCCGTCCAGGTGGCCGGCAGGCCATGGCGATCCAGCAGCTCGATGATGCGCGGCGCGCCTTCAACGATGCCGTAGCGGTAGTTGCTCTCGTTGCCGTGCATGCGCACCGGCCGCTTCATCACCACGCCGAGCTCGTCCACCGGCTCGGGCAGCGGGTCGCCATCGGGGATGGTGTATTCCGAGCCCTCCTCGACGTTGACGACGATCGACAGCGCCAGCTTCGCGCCGCCGGGCCAGGACCAGTCTGCGCCTGCGGGGTTCAATGCATTTCCTCGCCACCGGAGACGTTCATCGCCTCGCCGGTGATGTAGCGCGCCTGATCCGAGCACAGGAAAGCGCAGGCATCCGCGGTGTCGCCCACCAGGCCCGGCCGGCGCAGGGGGATGCGGTTGCGCATGTCCTCCAGGTACTGCTGCTCGGTCTTGCCCAGCAGCTTGCTGAAGTAGGCGTTCTGCCAGGCGCCCAGGCCGGTGGTCACATGGTTCGGGCAGATGGCATTGGCGGTGATGCCCTGCGGGCCGAACTCGATCGCGGTGACCCGCGTGAGCCCCATCACGCCGTGCTTGCTGGACACATACGCCGAGGCATGCGGGAAGCCCGACTTGGCGGCCTGGCTGGCGATGTTGACGATGCGCCCGCCGCGCCCCTGCGCCACCATCTGCCGCCCGGCCGCCTGCGTGGCCAGGAACACGCCGCGCAGGTTGACGCCCAGCGTGGCGTCCCATTCTTCGACCGAGAGATCGAGGATCGACTTCATCAGGTAGCCGATGCCGGCGTTGTTGACCAGGATGTCCACGCCGCCGTGCAGCGCCACCGTGCGGTCGACCAGGGCCTGCACGCTGGCCGGCTCCAGCAGGTTGCAGGCCACCGCATCAGCGGTGCCGCCGGCCTGGCGGATGGCCTCGACGACGGCATTCATCTCCTCGCTGGCGCCGATCGCGCTGGCCGGCAGGTTGGGGCCGGCGGGCGCGCCGATGTCGCTCACGATCACCCGCGCGCCTTCGCCGGCCAGCCGCTCGGCCATGGCCGCGCCCAGACCGCCGCGGCGGCCCGCGCCGGTGACGATCGCCACCTTGCCCTTCAGCTCGGGGTAGTTCGCGGCCATGGCTCAGAGCGCTTCGGTCAGGATGAACAGCGGCTGGTCGGCAAAGCCCTGGAACTGCTCGGCCACCCGCTGCATCGCCGCGGTGCCCACGTCCTCGCCGAACCGCGCCATGTCGTTCACCCGCACGATCTCGATGTACTGGTAGGGCGGCGTGCCGCCGCCGAAGAGCCCGGTGGCCTTCAGCACCTCGAAGCGGTCCACCGAGGGCAGCCCGCCGGCCGTGGGCAGGTCCACCTCGCGCGCCCAGCGCTCGTAGGCCGCCTGGCTGCCGGCGTCCTTCAGGTTGAACAGCACGATGATCGTGGTGGGGGTCGAGGCCATGGCTTGCTCCGGGTGGCAGGCCACAGTCGGCTGCCAGGTTGTACGGACAACTGATGCTAAGCCGGCCCCGCCGGCACCGCGCCCGCGGCACCGGTGCTGTCCGAAATGCGGGAGCGGCGGCGATCCCGCGGCCCGGTGTCGCCAGGGCGGGCCTAGCATCGAATCCGACGCCCTCGGTCCACCCTCCCGCGCCACGACGATGGAACACTCCGACAAGACCGCCCGCCAGATCTGGGCGGAGGTGAAGGCCAACCCCGCGCGTGCGCGCTTCGGCTACGGCCGCAAGGCGGTGCTGGTGAACATCGATTTCCAGTGTGCCTACACCAAGGTGGCGGAGTTCCCGAAGTCGGCCTACGAGACCGACCCGCGGCAGATCGAGCATGTCAACGCGCTGGCGGCCCGCTTCCGGGCGCTGAACTGGCCCGTCGTCTGGACCCATGTGGAGTACCTGCCGAGCGCCGAGGATGCGGGCGTCTGGGGCACGCGCACCAACACGCCCGACAGCCTTCAGAACATCAAGGCCGGCAGCCGGCGTGCGCAACTGGACGAGCGCTGCGACGTGCAGCCCTCGGACATCCAGTACACCAAGCGCATGCCCAGCCCCTTCTTCGAGACCCCGCTGCAGAGCCTGCTGGTGTGGCACCAGGTCGATACCGTGGTGATCACCGGCGGCAGCACCTCGGGCTGCGTGCGGGCGATGGCGGTGGATTCGCTCTCGCGCGGCTACCGCACCATCGTGCCCGAGCAGTGCGTGGCCGACAAGCATGAGAGCTACCACTTCGCCAACCTGACCGACATGATGCTGAAGTACGCCGACGTGGTGGATGTGGCCGAGACCCTGGCCTGGCTGGAGCAGCGCCGCGCCGAGGCCGGCGCATGAAGGCCGACCCCGGCTGCTACGCGCCCTGGCCCTACCGCGGCCGGCCGAAGATCACCTGGCCCGGCGGCGCACGGGTGGCCTTCTGGGTGGCACCCAACATCGAGTTCTACGAGCTCGACCCGCCGAAGAACCCGCAGCGCGCGGCCTGGCCGCATCCGTATCCTGCAGTGCCGGGATATTCGATCCGCGACTGGGGCAACCGCGTGGGCCATGTGCGGCAGATGAAGCTGCTGGACAAGTACGGTGTGCGCGGCTCGATCTCGCTGTCCACCGCGCTGATCGAGCACCACCCCGAGATCATCGCGATGTGCCGCGAGCGCGACTGGGAGTTCTTCAGCCACGGCATCTACAACACCCGCTACACCTACGGCATGAGCGAGGCGCAGGAGCGCGAGATGATCGCCGACTCGATGGACCGCATCGAGCGCGCCTGCGGCCGTCGCCCGGCGGGTTATCTGGCGCCAGCGCTCTCGCACAGCGAAGTGACGCTCGATCTCTTTGCCGAGCTCGGCGGCCTCTACACCTGCGACCTGTTCCACGACGACCAGCCCACGCCCGTGGCGGTGCGTGGCGGGCAGCGCTTCGTCTCGGTGCCCTACTCGCTGGAGTTGAACGACACCATCGCCTATGTCGTCAACAAGATCGAGCCGCGCCGCTACGGCCGCATGATCATCGACGCCTTCGATCGCCTGTGGGCCGAAGGGGCCACCTCGGGCACCGTGATGTGCGTGCCGACGCACAACTACCAGGTCAGCTGCCCGCACCGGCTGAAGGCCTTCGAGGAGGCGCTGGACTACATCACCAGCCACCGCGAGGTGTGGGTGACCACCGGGCGCGAGATCGCCGAGCACACGCTGGCCCACCACTACGATGCCGCCAAGGCGGCCATCGCCTCGGCAGGGGCCTGAGCATGGCGCTGGACGACGCCCACCTGCGGTATCCGAAGCTGCGCCATGGCATGGACCATGACCGCTACGCCTGGTCCATGCTGCAGCAGCGCCCGCCGGTGGTCTGGCCCGGTGGCGCGACGCTGGCGCTGTGGATCAACGTGAGCCTGCAGCACTTTCCGCTCAACCCGCGTGGCCAGCCGGTCAAGCTGCCTGGCGCGATGAGCATGCCCTACCCGGACCTGCGCCACTACACGCTGCGCGACTATGGCAACCGGGTGGGCGTCTACCGCGTGCTCGATGCGCTGGACGCCGCGGGCCTTGCGGCCAGCTTTGCCATCAATGCCTGCCTGGCCGAGCAGCATCCGCAGCTGGTGCGCACTGTGCTCGCGCGGGGGGATGAGCTGCTCGCGCATTCGTGGAGCATGGACACGCCGCATGCCGGCGGCCTGCCCGAGGCCGAAGAAGCGGCGCTGGTGCAGCGGACGCTCGAGACCTGGCACCGGCTGGGCGTGCAGCCGCGCGGCTGGCTGTCGCCCGGCAAGCTGCAGAGCCCGCTGACGCCTGAGCTGCTGCGCCGCCACGGCATCCAGTACTTCAGCGACTGGGTCAACGACGAGCTGCCCTACCGCTTCCACACCGCCGAGGGCGACCTGTGGTCGCTGCCCTTGTCGACCGAACTGGAGGACCGCTTCGTCATCCAGGACAACCTGCATGCCGAAGCCGAATGGGCCGACCAGGTGATCGACGCCTTCGACCTGCTGCTGGCCGAAAGCCGGGCCGAGGGCGGCCGGATGCTCAGCCTGTCGCTGCACCCCTGGGTGATCGGCCAGCCGCACCGCATGCGGCACCTGGAGCGGGTGCTGGCGCACATGGCCGGCCGCAGCGGCGTGTGGAATGCGATGCCTGGCGCGATCGTCGAGGCCTTTGCGGCGGTGCAGCCGGGGTGATCGACTACCGGGCCGATGCGGCATCGGTGGCGGTGCTGCACATCCGCCGCGCCGAGCGCAGGAACGCGCTCGATGCCGCGATGTGGCGCACGCTGCGCGGCCATTGCGAGGCGATTGCGGCCCAGTGCGCGGCCGGCGATCCCGCGGCGCCGCGGGTGCTGTGCCTGCAGGGCGAGCCCGGCGTGTTCAGCGCCGGGGCCGACATCGAGGAACTGCGCCGCCTGGTCGCCGACCCGGCGGCCATGGCCGCGCACCAGGCCGGCATCGAGGCCGCCGAGGTGGCGCTGGAGCAGGTGCCGGTGCCGACGATCGCCGTCATCGACGGGCCCTGCTTCGGCGGCGGCTTCGGTCTGGCGGCCGCGTGTGACTTTCGACTCGGCAGCACGCGCGCGAGCTTTGCGGTCACGCCGTCGCGGCTGGGGCTGATCTACAGCGTCACCGACACCCGCCGGCTGCTGCGGGTGCTGGGCGACCGGGCCGCGCGCCGGCTGCTGATGCGCGCCGAGCGGCTGGATGCCGCCACCGCGCAGGCCTGGGGCTTCCTGGATGAGCTGGTCGTGCCCGAGGCGCTGGCCGACTGCGCCCGGCGCTGGGCCGAGCCTCTGGCCGCCGCCAGCCGCAGCTCGATGGCGGGCACCAAGCTCACGCTCCAGGCGGTGGCGAGCGGCGATGCCGAGCTGCAGGCCCGCGCCCGCGAAGCCTTTGCCCAGGCCTTCGCGGGGCCCGACTTTGCCGAAGGCGCCGCCGCCTTCCTGCAGCGGCGCGAGCCCCGATTCACCTAGCAGCGTTCTGAAGCGGCCGTGGCCAGCCCGGGCGCCGCAGCTTTCCGGCGCAGCCATGGGCGATTCGCCGAATCGGCGCTGGCGAGCCTCAGCGCACCAGCGCCAGCGACAGCCCCGGCCACAGCACCACCACCGCGAGGCCCACCAGCAGGATGCCGATGAAGGGCAGCACCGACTTGCAGCATTCGGCAAAGCTGACCCGGAAGGCCACCGCGGCGACGATCAGGTTGAGCCCCATCGGCGGCGTCAGGTAGCCGATCTCCAGGTTCACCAGCATCACCATCGCGAAGTGCACCGGATCGAAACCCAGCTTGGCCGCCATCGGCGCCAGGATGGGCGCGAGGATCAGGATCGCCGAGCCGATGTCGATCAGGCAGCCCACGCCCAGCAGCAGCAGGTTCACCGCCACCATGAAGCCCGCCGGGCTGCTGACCTGCCCCGCCAGCCAGGCCGCCGCCATCTGCGGCACCTGCTTCTCGGCCAGAAAGACGTTGATGCTGACCGCCATGATCAGCATCGGGAACAGCGCGCCGGACATCTTCACCGTGTCCTGAGTCACCTGGAACAGGCGCTGCAGCGTCAGCTGCTTGTGCACCAGCATGTCGATCAGCACCGCATACAGCAGCGCCACCACCGCGGATTCGGTGGCGGTGAAGAAGCCGCTGTAGATGCCGCCCAGGATGATCACCGGCACCATCAGCGCCAGCACGCCGCCGCGCAGCGCGGCGCCGATCTCGGCGAGGTCCCAGCGGTGCGATTCGCGCAGCCGCCGGTTGCGCAGCACCGCATAAGCCGCCAGCAGCGCGGCAAGCATCAGGCCAGGCAGCACCCCGGCCTTGAACAGGTCGGTGATCGAGGTGCCGGTCATGATGCCGTAGAGGATCATCGGGATCGACGGCGGGATGATGATGCCCAGCGTGCCGGCGGCGCACAGAAGGCCGATCGAGAAGCGGCTGTCGTATCCGGCCCTCAGCATCGCCGGGTACAGCACGCCGCCCACCGCCAGCATGGTGACGGTGGACGAGCCCGAGATGGCGGCGAACAGCGTGCACGAGAGCACCGCCGACAGCGCCAGCCCGCCGGGAATGGGCGCGGTGAGCGCCGACATCACGCGGATCAGCCGCTGCGCGATGCTGCCGTTGGCCATCACGTTGCCGGCCAGCACATACAGCGGAATGGCGAGGAACACCTCGCTGCGCGCGTTCTGCCAGACATCGAGCGCGGTGTTGCCGATCTGGCCGTTGCTGTAGAAGTAGTACAGCCAGGCCGATGCGCAGCCCAGCACCACGATCATGTTCTGCCGCAGCCACAGCAGCAGCAGCACCAGCAGCGCCAGTCCGGCGATCGGCAAGGCGCTCACGTCCGCGGTTGCGCTCGGGTGAGCTCGCGCACCTGTTCTTCGGTCGGGGGCGCCAGTTCGCCGGCATCGGGGGCGGGGCGCAGGTCCGGGCGCAGCGCATACGCCGCATGGCGCAGCGCCCCGGCGGCAAAGCCCGCCACCAGCAGGCACTGGAACGGCCACACCGGCCAGGCCATCACGGTGTCGGTCTCCTCCAGCGCGATGGTCTCCTTCACCATGCGCACGCACAGCACGACGGCGCCCAGGCAGAACAGCGCAAAGCCGGCATCGGAGAGACGGTCGAACAGCGCATCCCAGCGCCGCGGCACCGCGCGGTCCAGGAAGCGGGGCCGCAGGTGGGCCCCATGGGCCGAGGCCACGCCCATGCCGATGAAGGCCAGCAGCACGTTCGCATACACCGCGATCGGCGTCGCCCAGATGCGCCCGCCGCCGGCCACCTCGCGGCCGATGATGTCCAGCGCCAGCACGCCCACCATCACGACAAAGGCCAGCGCCGTCAGCACCTGCTCGGTGCGGCGCAAGGCTTGCAGCAGCCCGCTGATCATCACTTCACGGCCGCCAGGTCCTTCAGGACCTCTGCATGGATGGCCCGGCCCTCAGGGCCCAGACCGGCCAGCAGCTCCTCGGCGGCCTTGCGGCCGGCCGCCTGCCACTGCTGCAGTTCGGCCGGCGTGGGCCGGTACACCGTGATGCCGTTGGCGGCCGCGCCGGCCAGGAAGGCCTCGTTCGCAGCCCGGGTGGCGGCGGCCTGCTCGCGGGTGTTCCAGCCGTTGCGCACCGCCTCCTGCTGCGGCGCCGGCAGCTTGTCGAACCACTCCTTGTTGCACAGCAGCGCGCCGCTGTCGAAGGCGTGGCCAGTGAGCGTGTAGTGGTTGGCCGCGCGCGCGATGATCGAGCTGTAGACCACGATGCCCGACTCGCCGCCCTTGATCAGCCCGGTCTGTAGCGCCGGCAGGGCCTCGCCGATCGGCAGCACCACCGATTCGGCACCGGTCGCGCGCACGAAGGCCTGCGAAGCCCGTGCCTGCGTGGCGCGCAGCTTCACGCCCTTCACGTCGGCCGGGCTCTTGATCGTCGCGGTGCCGTAGACATGGGTGAAGCCCACCTCGGCAAAGCGCAGCAGCTCCACGCCCTTGGCGGAGAACAGCTTGCGGTACATCTGCAGCAGGCCGGCATCGTAGGTGTGGTCGACCTGCTTGAAGTTCTCGAACAGGTAGGGCAGCTGCAGCACCGCGATCTCGGGCACCACGGTGGCGCTGCCCTGCAGCGAGGCCCCGATGCAATCGACGCGGCCGCGCCGCATGTTGCTCATCAGGTTGGCCTCGTTGGCTTCGGCCAGGTTCATCTCCACCTTCATCGCGCCCTGGGTATCGCGCTCGACGTTGGTCTTGAACTTGGCCCAGAACTGCGCGAAGGGCGTGCCCGGGGGTGCAAAGGCGCCGATGCGCAGCGTGCCGGCATCCTGCGCCTGCGCGCCGGCCGCGAACAACAGGGTGGCCGCAAGCGCGGCGGCAAACGGGCGCAAGGCAAGGGCGGCGGTCATGGTGCGGTGCGTTCCTTCGTCGATGGCAACCGGGATCGGATGCGGGGTTGCGCGGCGGGGCCAGGCCCCAGGGCCCGGACGGGCCGGGTGGCCGCAGCTCAGGCGGGGCCTTCCGCCAGGCCCAGGCTGCCGGGGTTCATCCGGCCCTGCGGGTCCACCTGGGTCTTCAGCGCCTGCAGCAGGGCCCGGGTGCCAGGCTCCAGCCGCTGCAGGTACGGGTAGGCGCGGCCGATCTGCATGTGCACCGCGCCATGCGCCTGCAGGCAGGCGGCGACGCCCTGCCACAGCTCGCGCACCAGCGCGGTGGCCGCGGGCCGGCGCGGGCGGTCGCGCCAGGGCGCGGTGAGCGTGGCGCCCAGCACCTCGGTGTGCAGCGGGTAGATCGCATCGGGCCAGTAGAAGCAGGGCTCGAAGACAAAGGCGCGGTCCAGGTTGGCCGTCAGCGGCGAGTACACGACGCCATGCTCGCGCATGCGGTCGGCGGCCCGATCGAGCAGGGCTTCCACCGCCTGCACTGCGGACAGCGCCTTGGACAGCGGCAGGATGCCGTGCACCGGCACCCAGCGGTCGCCGTTGTGCGCCAGCACCGAGCGCAGCGGCTGGAACGGCTGGGCGCGCAGCACCTGCGGCACCGAGGCGGCCTGGGCCACGCCGCCCTGTTCGGCGCACAGCTGCGCGACGCGGGCGAGGCGGCGCTGCACATGGTCGGCATCGTCGCCGTCCAGCGCCAGGTGGATCGAATAGGGGTGCACGGCCAGGTAGTCGGTGCCGGCCAGCGCCACGCCGGCCGCGGCCTTCAGGCCCGACAGCAGCGACGGGCCCTTGCGCGCGATCTCCGAAAGCGTGCGCACGCCATCGGCCAGCTTGTTGCCGGTCTGCGCCGAGTTCCTGGCCTTGTAGGCATCGATGCCGAAGGTCTCGCTGCCCAGGCCCGCGCGGATCAGCGCCACCTGGGCGTTGACCATGGCCGCGATGTCCGGAAAGCCATAGGACGCATAGCCCTGCGCCGCCGGCCGCGGCAGCAGCGGCAGCGTGGCCGTGGCCTTGATGCCGAAGGCGCCGTTGTCGCCGACGAAGAGGGCGCTGAGGTCCGGTCCGCCCCAGCGCGCGAAGGGCGATGCGCCCGAGGCCGCGCTGCCGGTGCGCAGCCGCTGGCCATCGGCCAGCACCACCTCCAGGCCCAGCACATGGTCGGCCGCGGTGCCATGCTGGCCGGCGCCGAAGAACAGGCTGTTCTGCGACAGCGCGCCGCCCACCGTCGCCCGCAGGCCCGACAAGGGGCCGCCATAGGGCGTCATCAGCCCGGTGTCGGCCAGCGCCTCGTGCACCTGCGCCCAGGTGCAGCCGGCCTCGGCGGTGATGTAGCGGTCCTCGGTGTTGACCTCGACGATGCGGGCCATGCGCCCCAGGTCGACGCTGGCCCAGCGGCCGCTGGCGATGTAGCCGCCGGTGTAGGACATCCCGCCCCCGCGCGGCGCCAGCGCGATCCCGGCCTGGTGCAGGAGCCGCACGCCGGCCGCCAGCGCCTCGGTGCTGGCCGGCGCGAACACCAGCAGCGGCAGGGTCTCGGCTTCCAGGAAGATGTCGTGCGCCGCCAGCGCCAGGCGCTGCGGATCGACGATGACCGAATCGGCGCCGGTCTCGCGCGCCAGGGCGTCGAGCCAGGCGGCGGGCGCGGTGGAAAGGGTGTCGGTGCTCACGCGGTGCAGCTCGGCTGGGGTGGGAAGGCGCGCCGGAATGCGACCGCCAGATCGTCCGGACAACCCATTCTCAGGCGCGCTCCCGGGCCGAACAAGCCGGAACGTTCAGCCGCCCACATGGCGGAGCACGGACCTGTGGCGGTAGACGTCGGCGCGGTGCAGCGAGTCGGCGTGCAGCATCAGCTCGCCGTGGCGGTCGAAGTAGGTGCGCTGCGCGCGCAGCGCCGGGGCGCCGGCCGCGAGACCGAAGAGCCGCGCATCGGCCGCCTCCAGCGCCACCGCGCTCAGCGACTGCTCGATGCGGCCGATGCGGCTGGCATCGAGCAGCCGCAGCAGCGCCTTCAGCGCATGCCCCGCATCGAGCAGCCGCGCGCGCCGGGTGGCGGTCTGCGGCGGAAACCACACCCGCATCAGCGCGAACGGGTGGTCGCCCGGGCCGTTGCGCGCAAAGCGCAGGCAGCGCAGGCTCACGCACAGGCGGCCCGGCTCGCAGCCCAGCAGGTGTGCGAGGCCCGGTGGCGGCTCCAGCTCGGCGGTGGACTGCAGCTGCAGCCGGCTCTCGGCGCCGTGCTGCATCAGGTCCTCGATCGTGTCCAGCGTCTGGCGGTAGCGCACCGCCACCGAATCGGCCACCACCTCGGAGCCCGAGCCCTGGCGGCGGGCGATCAGGCCCGCTTCCTCGACGATGCGCAGCGCCTCGCGCACCGTGTGGCGGCTGGCGCCGATCTGCGTGCAAAGCTCGCTTTCAGCCGGCAGGTTGCTGCCGATCGGGTAATGCCCGGAGGTGATGGCCTCGATGAGTTGATCTGCGATGGTGCGGTAGCGGGGCAGGCTCTTGGTGGGCATCCGGGGCAACGCGTCGTCAGGCGGTCGGGCTCGTTTTGAGTGTATGCCAGGCCCGTTCCAGGGCCTCGCGGTGCTCGGGCGCGGCGATGGCGATCAGCGCACGGGCGCGGGCCTCGGTGTCCAGCTCGCGCAGCACCGCCGTGCCATGCTCGGTGACGATGGTGTCCACATCGGCCCGCGCCACGCCCGTGGTGCCGCCGGCCAGCCGCGGCACGATGCGCGAGGCGCTGCCCGCCTGCGCGCCCAGCGCGATGACCGAGCGCCCGCCTGCGGCGGCACGCGCGCCGCGCACGAAGTCGACCAGGCCACCGACGCCGCTGACCTGCCGCCCGCGCAGCCATTCGGCGTTGACGTTGCCGTACAGATCCACCTCCAGCGCCGAGTTGATCGACACCAGTTGCGGCAGCGCGGCCAGCGTGGCCAGCGCATGGGTGTGGCTGACCGGCGCGAACCGCGCCAGCGCCGGATCGGCCACCGCCTGGTACAGCGCCTGGCTGCCGAGCGCGGTGGCCGTGCAGACCGGCGGCCGATGGGGATCCGGCGGCGCCAGCGCGCCAGCGTGCAGCAGGCCCAGCAGGCCGTCGGACACCATGCCCGAGTGCACCCGCAGGCCGCGCCGGTCCTGCAAGGCGGCCAGCACCTCGGCCTGCAGCCGGCCGAGGCCGAACTGCAGCGTCGCGCCGTCCGGCACCCAGGCGGCCACCTGGCGCGCCAGCGCGGCGAGCGCGGGCGTGGCCGGGGCGTCGGGCACCTGCAGCGGGTCCTCCTCGGCCTGCACCCAGGCATCGATGCGCCGCACGTCCACCCAGGGGCCCTGCACCCGCGGCAGCCGGGGGTTAACATGCGCCAGCACCTGGCCGCCCGCGGCCAGGCCCTGCAGCACCGCGGGCGCGAAGTCTGCCGTCACCGACAGGCTGCAGCGGCCGTGGGCATCGGGGGGCGCCACCTGCAGCAGCGCCAGGTCGAAGGCGCCCGGACTCGCGTAGCGGCGCACGATTTCGCTGTAGTGCAGCGGCAGCAGATCGAGCTGCCCGCGCTCGGCGGCTGACCGCAATTCGGGCAGGGCGAAAAAAGCCTCCGCCCGCACGCCGGGCCCGGCGGCGGTGGGATCAAACTGGTTCACGCCCGGGATCCAGACCCCGCCCACCGTCAGGGCCCCAAGCCCCGCGGCCGCCTGCGGCCACCAGCGCTCGAACAGCGCCGAATGGGCCGCACAGCCAGGCCAGTAGACGCGCTGTGCGCATTGCAGGCAGTGGGCGAAGAGGGCGGGGCTGAGGTCTTGCGGCATGCGCGGCGCACTCTAGGATAGGTCCGGACAAGTTCCGAGGATGGAAGACCGCATGTCCGCACCGCAGTCTGGGCCGCCGGCCTTGCTTGCCCTGGCCGCGCATTGCGCGGCCTTGGCCGAGGCCGCCGCGCATGGCGCAGCGTTGGCCGAGGCCGCCGCGCATGGCGCAGCGTTGGCCGAGCCTGCCGCGCATGGCGCGGCCCACGCCGAGCCTGCCGCCCCGGCCTGGGCCGGCCGCGCGGCCCTGCATGTGCTGGATTGGCTGGGCAATGCCGCCGCCGGTGCGGCCGGCCTGGGCAGCGCGGCCGGGCCCGGCTTTGCGCGCTGGCTGGCGCTGCAGGCCGCCGGGCCGGTGCCCACGCTGGCCGGGCGATCGGTCGATGCCGCCGCCGCGGCGGCCTATCACGGGGCGCTCGGCAGCACGCTGGAGATGGACGACGTGCACCGCAGCTCCATCCTGCATCCCGGGCCGGTGGTGGTGCCGGCGGTGCTGGCGGCACTGCCGCCGGACGCGGACGGCGCGCGGCTCTTGGCCGCTGTGGCGGCGGGTTATGAGGCCGCGATCCGCGTGGGCCGTGCACTGGGCCCTTCGCACTACCGCTTCTGGCACAGCACCGCGACGGCGGGCAGCTTCGGCGCGGCGGCGGGCGCCGCGGTGGCGATGGGGCTTCCAGCCGCGGGCATCGCGCAGGCGCTGGCGCTGGCCGGCACGCGTGCGGGCGGCCTGTGGCAGGTGCGGCACGAGGGCTCGCTCGGCAAGGCCTGGCACATGGCCGGCGCCGCGCGCGAGGGCCTCACCGCCGCGCAACTGGCCGCCGTCGGCCTGACCGGCCCGCTGGGCGTGCTGGACGGGCCTTCGGGCTGGTTCGCGGCCACCGCGCCACAGGCCGATGCTGCGCGGCTGACCGAGCCGCTGGCGCAACCCTGGCTGCTGGACGTGAGCTTCAAGCCCTGGCCGGCCTGCCGCCATGCCCACCCGGCGATGGATGCGCTGCGCGAGGCCGCCGCAGGCCGCGCGCTCCGGCCAGAGGCGGTGGACCACATCGAGGTGCAGACCTACGAGGACGCGCTGCGCTTTTGCGACCGGCCCGAGCCGCGCACCGAGGCCGAGGCGCGCTTCTCGATTCAACATGCCCTGGCCGCCTGGGTGGCCTGGGGTGAACCTCAACTGGCGCATTACCGCGCCGAGGCCCTGGCCGACCCCAGCGTGGCCGCGATGCGCGGCCGGGTGCAGGTGGCCGTCGATGCCGTGATCCAGGCGCGTTATCCCGGTGCCTACGGCGCCCGGGTGCGCATCGCCTGGCGCGACGGCAGCGCCAGCGCGGTCGAGTTGCAGGACACCTATGGAGACCCGGCCCGGCCCGTGGAGCCGGCCGCCGTGCAGCGCAAGGCGCGGGCGCTGATGCAGGCCGCGGGCTGGGGCGATCGGCGCATCGACGCCGCCTGCGCCGCCTGCGGGGGTCTGCCGCAGGCCCGCGACCTGGCCGCGCTGCGGGCGGTGATCCTCGGGGAGCCTGCGCAATGAACCTGGTGCAACACCTGCTGGACCATGTCGCCGCGGTGCGGCTCGCCGATCTGCCGCCGCGCGCGCTGCAGGCGGCGCTGGACTTCGTGACCGACAGCGTCGGCGTCGGGCTGGCGGGCAGCCGGCATGGCCGGCTGGCCCAGGTGCAGGCCGCGGCGGCGGCCTGGGGCGAGCTCGGCCCGGCCGGCGCTGGCGCAGGCGGCGCGCGCGCTGCGCACGACTGGGCCAGCGGCAAGCCCTGGCCCGCACCTACCGCGGCGTTGCTCAACGCCTGGCAGATCCACAACCAGGAGTTCGATTGCGTGCACGAGCGCGCGGTGGTGCATGCGCTCGCCACCGTCCTGCCGGCGCTGGTGGCGCAGGCCGAGCGCCAGCGCGCCAGCGGCGCCGCGCTGCTGGAGGCGCTGGTGGTGGCGGTCGATGCCGCCAGCACGATCGGCTGCGCGCAGCGCGCGCCGATGCGCTTCTTCCGCCCGGCGATGTGCGGCGCGCTGGGTGCCACGCTGGGCCTCGCCAAGCTCGCCGGCTGCACCCGCGAGCAGACGGCCGATGCGCTGGGCATCGCCTACAGCCAGCTGGCCGGCACCATGCAGGCGCATGTGGAAGGCTCGCCGATGCTGGCGATGCAGGTGGGCCTGGCCTCGCGCGCGGCGGTCACCGCGCTCGATCTGGCGCGCGCCGGCTTCAGCGGCCCGCGCGATGTGCTGGAAGGCCCGTTCGGCTACTTCGAACTCTTCGATGCGCCGCTGGCCCCGCGCCTGGCCGAGGTGCAGGCCGAGTTCATGCAGCTGGGCCGCAGCTGGCGCATCGCCGAGCTCAGCCACAAGCCCTTTCCCACCGGGCGCGCGGCGCATGGGGCGCTGGATGGCCTGATGCGCCTGGCCGCGCAGGGCGTGGCCGATCCGCAGCGCATCCGCAGCATCGAGCTGGCCGCGCCGCCGCTGATCCTGCGCCTGGTCGGCCGCCCGGCGATCAGCGGCATGGATGTGAACTATGCGCGGCTGTGCCTGCCCTATCTGGCCGCCACGCTGCTGCTGAAGGGCGGCGTCACGCTGGACGATTTCCATCCCGATGCGCTGGCCGATCCGGCGCGCCTCGCGCTGGCCGAGCGCGTGAGCTGGCGCCCCAACGGCATCACCGATCCCAACGCGATGGCGCCCCAGACGCTCGCGCTGACGCTGGACGATGGCACGCAGCACACCGTGGCGCTGCCCGCGGTGCTGGGGCATCCGCAACGGCCCTTGTCGCCGGCCGAGCAGCGCGCCAAGTTCGACCACTGCTGCGCCCATGCCGGGCTGCACGCCGCGGCCACCGAGCGGCTGCACGGCCTGTGCCGCACGCTGCACCAACTGCCCGACCTCGACCCCTGGCTGGCCGCGATGCGATCGCCCCTGAACGCCCCGAATCCGACATGAAGCACATCACCTACTACGAGACCTTCGACATCCGCCAGCTGATGGCCGACTATCCGCTGGGCGACGACTTCACCCAGCGCACCGCGCGCATGGGCCGCGATGCACTGCGTGCGCTGCAGAACGCGCGCTTCATGCGGCTGGTCGCACGCGCCTGGCAGATCCCGTTCTACCAGCGGCTGTGGGGGGCCAAGGGCATCGAGCCCGGCGACATCCGAAGCCTGGACGACATCACCAGGCTGCCCACCTTCGGCAAGCACGACATCATGGAAAGCGTCGCGCTGCGCCCGCCGCTGGGCGACTTCCACGGCCAGGAGGTGCCGATCGATGGCGCGATCTGGCCGATGGTGCTGCACACCACCAGCGGCACCACCGGGCGGCCGCAGCCGCTCTTGTTCAGCCCCAAGAGCCGCGAGATCCAGTCGCTGCTGCTGGCGCGCATCTACCGCCTGCAGGGCCTGCAGCCGGGCGAGGTGATGCACTCGGTCTACGGCCACGGCATGATCAATGGCGGCCACTATGTGCGCGAGGCGGTGCTGCACTACACCAACGCGCTCTACATCAGCCCCGGCACCGGCATCGAGACGCCATCGCTGAAGCAGGTGGAGGTGCTGCGCGACTTCGGCGTCAACGTCATCGTGGGCTTTGCCGACTACATCAAGCGCCTGGCCGACGTGGCACGCGAGCAGGGCATCGTGCCCGGGCGCGACATCCCGCTGAAGCGCATCTGCGGCCACCTGGGCCGCGAATCGCGCGAGGCGCTGTCGGCCGCCTGGGGCGGCGCCGAGATGTACGACTGGTACGGCGTGGGCGACACCGGCAGCATCGCCGGCGAGGGCCCCGACCACGACGGCCTGTACCTGATGGAGGACGCGCAGTACGTGGAGATCACCGGCGTCGACAGCGGCTTGCCGGTGGCAGAGGGCGAGACCGGCGACATGGTCGTCACCTGCCTCTACAAGGACGACATCTACCCGATCATCCGCTTCAACACCCACGATGTGACGCAGGTCATCACCCGGCCCTCGTCGCTGGGCTTCACGCTGCGGCGCATCGCCGGCTTTCTGGGCCGCAGCGACAACATGGTGAAGGTGCGCGGCATCAACATCTTCCCGCAGTCGCTGGCCCCGCACTTGGAGGAGCGGCAGGACTTCGCGGGCGAGTTCCTCTGCGTGGCCACGCGCGATGCCAATGGCCGCGACGAGCTGACGGTGCGCATCGAAAGCCGGGGCGAGCGCACGGCCGCCGATGCCCAGGCCTACCAGGCGCTGCTGAAGCGCCACATCGGCGTCGAGGTGCAGGTGGACCTGGTCGCGCCCGGCACGCTGGCCCCGCTCACCGGCACCGAGACGCGGCAGAAGCCGGTGCGGCTGATCGACCGGCGCTTCTCGTCATGAGCGGCCCGGTCCACCCCCCGCCGGCCGATCCCGAGGCCCTGCTGGCCGCCGGCCTGATGGACCAGGCCGAGGCGCTGGCCCAGGGCCGTACCACCAGCCTGCAGCTGACCGAAGCGCAGCTGGCGGCGATCGCGGCCTCGCGCCTCAATGCCTACCTGCACGTGGACGCGGACGCCGCCCTGCAGGCCGCGCGCGACAGCGATGCCCGGCGCGCCGCCGGCCGCAGCCGCGGGCCGCTGGACGGCATCGGCTTTGCGGTGAAGGACAACATCGACATCGCCGGCATGCCGACCACGGCCGGCATGGCCACGCGCCGCGGCCGCATCGCCGCGCAGGATGCGCATGCGGTGCGGCGCCTGCGAGAAGCCGGCATGGTGCCGCTGGGCAAGCTCAACATGCACGAGGCGGCGCTCGGCGCCACCAATGACAACCCGCACTTCGGCCGTTGCGAGAACCCGCAGCGCGCCGGCTACACGCCGGGCGGCTCCAGCGGCGGCTCGGCCGCCGCGGTGGCCGGCGGCCTGGCGGCGCTGGCGCTGGGCACCGACACCATGGGCTCGGTGCGCATCCCCGCCGCCTACTGCGGCGTGGTGGGGCTGAAGGCCGGGCCGGGCGTGGTCTCCACCGGCGGCACTGTGGCCTGCTGCTGGGCGCTGGACCATGTCGGCCCGATCGTGCGCCGTCGGCGCGACCTGGCCGCGGTGATGGCCGTGCTGGCCAGCGCCGACCCCGAAGGTGCCGATGCCCCGGTGGCCGCGGCGCAGCCGGCCATCGCGCGGCCGCGCTGGATCGTCGCCGCCGACCTGCAGCCGCTGGGCGTGGAGCCCGAGGTGGCAGAGGCCTATGCCGGCGCGATCGCCGCATTGCGGGCCCGCGGCGACACCGTCACCGCAGTCGACGTGGCCGCCCACGACTTCGGCCGCGCGCGCCGCGCCGGCCTGCTGATGAGCGAGGCCGACGTGCTGGTGCAGCATGCCGAGGATTGGCGCACGCAGCCGCAGAACTTCTCGCCCGAGCTCGCTCGCCTGCTGCGTTGGGCCGAAGGCCAGGGCGCGGTCGCGCTGGCGGCGGCGCAGCGCGTCACCGCCGCGGCACGCGCCACCGCGGCGCGCTGGTTCCGCCAGGGCGATGTGCTGCTGCTGCCCACCGCGCCGCAGCGCGCCTTTGCCTTCGGCAGCCCGGTGCCGGCCAACCAGGCCGACTTCACCGCGCTCGCCAACATGGCGGCGCTGCCGGCGCTGAGCCTGCCGCTGCCGGTGCCGGCCGGGTCGCTGCCCATCGGGCTGCAGGCCATCGCCCCGCCGGGGCATGAGGCCACCTTGATCAACCTGCCGCTGGAAGGGGTGGTGGCCGCATGAAGCTCGAAGGCTTGAAGGTGCTGGACCTGTCCTTGTTCCTGCCCGGCCCGCACCTGACGATGATGATGGCCGACCACGGCGCCGAGGTGATCAAGGTCGAGCCGCCCGGCGGCGAGCCGGTGCGCCAGGTGGGGCTGAAGCAGAACGGCCACTCGGTGTGGTTCCGCAACACCCACCGCGGCAAGCGCTGCATCGCGCTGGACCTGAAGGCCGCGGGCGCGCGCGAGGCCTTGCTGGCGCTGGCCGCGCAGGCCGATGTGTTCGTCGAATCCTTCCGGCCTGGCGTGGTCGACCGGCTGGGCATCGGCTACGACGCGGTGCGCGCGGTCAACCCCGGCATCGTCTACTGCTCGATCTCGGCGTTTGGTCAGACCGGCCCGATGGTGGCCAACCCGGCGCACGACATCGGCGTGCAGGCCGAAGCCGGTCTCGTGAGCGTGAACCTGGGGCCCGACGGCGAGCCGGCCATGCCCGGCGTGCCGGCGGCCGACATGGCGGCCTCGCTGATGGCGCTCTCCGGCATCCTGATGGCGCTGCTGCGGCGCCAGCAGACCGGCCAGGGCGACTTTCTGGACATCGCGATGTACGACAGCCTGCTCGCCTGGACGCCCAACGTGATGGGCCCGCCCTTTGCCGAAGGCCGCGCGCCGGTGGCCAAGGATGAACGCTCCTGGGGCGGCTCGGCCTTTGCGCAGGTGTACGCCACCGCTGATGGCCGCCACCTGGTGCTGGCCGGCGCCGAGCACAAGTTCGTGCACAACCTGCTGGGCGCCTTCGGCCGGCCGGACCTGGTGCCGCTGGCCACGCAGCCGCCCGGCCCGGCGCAGGATCCCGTGCGCGCCTTTCTGCGCGAGCGCTTTGCCACCCGCACGCTGGCCGAGTGGTCGGCCTTCCTGGCCGAGATGGACGTGGCCTGGGCGCCGGTGCGCACGCTGCACGAGGCGGTGACCAGCGAGCTCGCCGCGGCCCGCGCGATGGTGGTGCAGGCACCGTCCGGGCAACCTCACCTGGGCCTGCCGATCAAGTTCCGGCACGAGCCCGGCCGGCTCGATCCGGCACTGGATGAACTCGGCGCCTCGACCCTGGCCGTGCTGCGTGAAGCCGGCTTCGACGACGCGCGGATGCAGGCCCTGGTGGCCAGCGGCGCCGTACCGCCCGTTGCCCTGCCGACGGGGAAGCGGTCGTGACGGACGGCCCCGGGGCCATGCTCGGGTCCGCGATCCGTGCAACGAGCCGACCGTGCGCGGCCTTGCTGCTGTGCGGCTTGATCACCGGCATGAGCGTCTGGCAGCGGCTGGCCCACGCGGCTGAAGACCCCGACGCCAAGGCCGCGCGCATCGAGGCGCAGATGACCGACGCCGAGCGCATGAGCCTGCTGGTGGGGATCATGCCGGTGGCCTTTCCTGGCCTGAAGGTCGAACTGCCGCCCGGCGTGCCGCCCACCGCCGGCCATGTGCCGGGGGTGCCGCGGCTGGGTGTGCCGGCGCAGCGCGCCACCGATGCCGGCCTCGGTGTGGCCAACCCCAACCAGGCGCGTCCGGGCGACGTGGCGACCGCGATGCCGGCCAGCCTTGCCTGGGCCGCGTCCTTCGACCGCGGGCTGGCCGAGCGCATCGGGGCCACCGTGGCCCGCGAGGCGCGTGCCAAGGGCTTCAACGTGCTGCTGGCCGGTGGTGTGAACCTGGCGCGCGACCCGCGCAACGGCCGCAACTTCGAGTACCTGGGCGAAGACCCGCTGCTTGCCGGGCAGTTGGCCGGTCATTCGATCCGCGGCATCCAGGCCCAGGGCGTGGTCTCGACCATCAAGCACTTCGCGCTCAATGCGCAGGAAACCTTGCGCATGACGGCCGATGCGGTCATCGCCGAACCGGCGCTGCGCGAGAGCGAGCTGCTGGCCTTTCAGCTGGGCATCGAGATCGGCCAGCCCGGGTCGGTCATGTGCGCCTACAACCGCGTCAACGGCCCCAAGGCTTGCGGCAGCGACCATTTGCTCAACACCGTGCTCAAGCGCGACTGGGGCTACAAGGGCTGGGTGATGTCCGACTGGGGCGCCGTGAGCGGGCCTGAGTTCATCCACGCCGGGCTGGACCAGCAGGCCGGCGCGCAGTTCGACAAGCAGATCTGGTTCGGGGCACCGCTGCAGGCGCTGGTCGATGGCGGCCAGGTCAGCCGGGCGCGCGTCTCGGATGCGGTGCGGCGCATGCTGCGCAGCTTCTATGCCCTGGGCATCGAACGGGAGTACACGCCGCAGCCCATCGACCATGCCGCGCACGCGCAGGTGGCGCTGGAGGCCGCGCGCGCCGGCATCGTGCTGCTGAAGAATGAGGACACGCTGCTGCCACTGGACGCCGCCGCGCTGGCAGGCAAGCAGGTGCTGGTGGTGGGTGGCCAGGCCGACTTCGGCGTGCTCTCGGGCGGGGGGTCCAGCCAGGTCTTTCCGAGCAACGGCCAGGTGCGGGTGCTCAACGGCGATCTTGCCGACCCTGCCACGATGTTCACGCGCCAGGTGTGGACGCCCGGCTCACCGCTGGCCGCGCTGAAGGCTGCTCTGCCCGCTGCGCGCTGGCGCTACCAGTCGGGCTACTCGGCCGAGGCCGCAGCCGCCTACGCCGCAACGGCTGACCTGGTGATCGTCTTTGCCACCAAGTGGGAGGGCGAGGGCCAGGACTCGGGCTCGCTGGCGCTGCCGCAGGGGCAGGATGAACTCATCGCCCGGCTGGCCGCGGTCAACCGGCGCGTGGTGGTGGTGCTGCAGACCGGCAACCCCATCACCATGCCCTGGCTCAAGGAAGTGCGCGCCGTGGTGCAGGCCTGGTACCCGGGGCAGGAAGGTGGCCGCGCCATCGCCGATGTGCTGAGCGGCGCCGTCAACCCCGGCGGCCGCCTGCCGGTGAGTTTTCCGCAATCGCTGGCGCACTGGCCACGCAGCAGCCTGCCCGGCCTGGGCCTGCCCTGGGGGACGGCGGTGACGGTGCCTTACGACGAAGGGGCCGAGGCCGGCTACCGCTGGCTCGCCAAGATCGGCCAGCCGCCGCTGTTCGCCTTCGGCCACGGCCTGAGCTACACCCGCTTCAGCCACGATCAGCCCTGGGCCCGGCTGGGCGCCGACGGCCGGACCGTGGAACTGGGCCTGACCGTCACCAATACCGGCCCGCGCACCGGGGCCGATGTGCCGCAGGCCTACCTGCTGGACCGCAACGGCGAGCCGCGTCAACGGCTGGTGGGCTTCACGCGGCTGCTGCTCGAGCCCGGTGAACGCCAGCCCTGGCAGTTGACGGTGGATGCGCGCCTGCTGGCCGATTTCAGCGACGGCGGCTGGCATGTGCCGGCGGCCGTGTTCCGCTTCGCCTTCGGCAAGAGCGCCACCGAGCTGGGGCCTGCCGTGACCGTCCGCGTGCCGGAGCAGCGGCTCAAGCCCTGAGCTTCGTCGGGGTCACCTCAGTGTCCGGCGGCCGCCGGCGTGCCGACGATGCGGATGCCCGCGTGCGACAGCAGCCCCTGGCGGTTGATCTGGATGAGGATCGAGGTCAGCGCCTCGGCCGCAGCGGCGTTCTCGATCGGGCCGGCGTGCCAGGCGCGCAGGCCGATCTCGGCGGCCAGATCGATCACCTGCTGGCGCGCGGCCTTGCTGTTGCCGGTGACCAGCACATCGCAGTCGATCACCGCCCCGGGTCGCGCAAGAGATCGGCGGCGATGTTCTGGAACGCGCTCACCACCTGCACCGCATCACCCAGCAGACGCTGCGCGCGCACACCGGCGCTGCCTTCGGGCGGCAGCTGCACCGTGCCCACCTTGGGCGGCACCAGCGGCACGGTGACGTCGATCAGCAGCCGGCCGGCGAGCTGGGGCTTGAGCGCCTCAAGCGTGGCCATCTGGTGCGCGGCGGGCACGGCCAGCACCACCACCGGCGCGGACTGCGCGGCTTCCTCCAGGCCGCCGCCGCGCACCTGCGGGCCCAGGGCCCGGGCGGCTTCTTCTGCACGGGCGGGATCGCGCGAGCCGATCACCACCGGACGCCCGGCACGCGATAGGCGCAGCGCCAGGCCGCCGCCCAGGCCGCCGGTGCCGCCGAGGATGGCGATGGGATGGGGTTGTTCGGCGGCGCTCATGAAGCTGTGGTCATCAGGCTGGGGCTGCCGGCATCGGCCGACTGGGCCACGGATGGGCGTCGGGCGACCGGCGTCAGGACGATCGGGGCCAGTTCGGCCGCGTGCAATGCGCGTTGGGCCTGTTCGGCCGCGACGGGCTGGTACAGCGTGTTGCGCTGCCAGGGCTGCTGGCCGATCGCCTCGATCAGCTCGCGCAGGCGCGCCGGGCCCATCTCCTGCCCATGGCAGGTGCCGGCGGCGCGCGAGATGCTTTCGTTCATCAGCGTGCCGCCCAGGTCATCGGCACCGGCGCGCAGCGCGGCCTGCGCGCCCGCCGGGCCCAGCTTCACCCACGAGGCCTGCACATGCGCGATGTGCGGATGCAGTGCGAGCCGTGCCACCGCATGCACGAGCACCGCCTCGCGGAAGCTCGGGCCGCGCCTCGCCAGCCCGCTGCGGCCCATCGGGGCCTCCATGTGCACGAAGGGCAGCGGCACGAACTCGGTGAAGCCGCCGGTGGCCTGCTGCTGCTCGCGCAGCCGCAGCAGGTGGCGGGCCACATGCTCGAGTCGCTCCACATGGCCGAACATCAGGCGTCGCGGTGCTGCGCAGGCCCACGCGGTGGGCGGTGTCCATCACCTCGAACCACTGGGCGGTGTTGATCTTGTCGGGGCAGATCACCGCGCGCACCTCGTCGTCCAGCACCTCGGCGGCGGTGCCCGGCAGCGTGGCGAGGCCGGCATCGCGCAGCCGCTCCAGGTAGCTGGCCAGCGGCAGCCCCAGCGTGGCCGCGCCGTGCCACACCTCCAGCGGCGAGAAGGCGTGGATGTGCAGCGTGGGCGCGGCCTCGCGCACCGCCTTCAGCAGCGCCAGGTAGGTGTGGCCGGTGTAGGCGGGGTGGATGCCGCCTTGCAGGCACACCTCGGTGGCACCGCGCGCCACCGCCTCGGCCGCGCGGCGCTGCACCTCGGCCAGGTCCAGGTCGTAGGCCGGCCCGCGCAGCGAGGCGCTGCCGCGCGTGGCCTTGGCAAACGCACAGAAGCGGCAGCCGTAGCCGCAGACGTTGGTGTAGTTGATGTTGCGGTTGACGACGAAGCTGGTGCGCGTGCCCGCCATGCGCTGGCGCAGCTCGTTGGCTGCCTGGCACACCGCCGAGAACGCCGGCCCGCGGGCCTGCAGCAGCTGCACCAGCTCGGATTCGGCCAAGGGCTCGCCGTGTGCCGCCCGGTCGAGCAGGCGGCTGCAGCCGGGGGCTTCGGCCCAGCCGCGCGGGCAGCAGGGCCGGCGGCGGCGCGCTGCCGCCGGCACACCAGCGGTCGCCGCGGGCCAGGCCCTGGGCATCGTGCAGCGCGCGCACCGGCGCGTGCAGCTGCGGGTCCAGCCAGTGCGGGGGCCTGCAGCGCAAAGCGGGGGTAGACGGTCAGCCGCTCTTCCAGCCAATGGCCGGCCTCGGCGGTCTGCGCGGCCAGGTCGCGCAGCTGCGGCCAGGGGGCATCGGGGTTGACATGGTCGGGCGTCAGCGGCGAGACGCCGCCCCAATCGTCCAGACCCGCATCCACCAGCGCGCGCAAGGCACCGGGCGAGAGGTTGGGCGGCGCCTGCACGCTGATGCCCGTGCCCAGCACCAGCCGCGCGACCGCCAGCGTCCAGCGCAGCTCTTCCAGCGCCGGTTCGCGGGCCTGCGCCATCGGCGTGCCCGGCTTGGCGCGGAAGTTCTGCACGATCACCTCCTGCACATGGCCATGCTCGGCATGCGCCGCGCGGATGGCCAGCAGCGTCTCGATGCGTTCGCGCCGCGTCTCGCCGATGCCGATCAGGAGCCCGGTGGTGAAGGGGATGCGCAGCCGCCCGGCCGCCTGCAGCGTGGCCAGGCGGGCGGCGGGATGCTTGTCGGGGCTGCCGTGGTGCGGGCCGCCGCGCAGCGTCAGCCGCAGCGCGGTGGATTCCAGCATCAGCCCCATCGAGGCCGCCACCGGCCGCAGCTTGCGCAGTTCGGCTTCATCCAGCGTGCCGGGGTTCAGGTGCGGCAGCAGGCCGGTCTCGCGCAGCACGCGGCCGGCGGCATGCGCCAGGTAGTCCAGCGTGCTGGCAAAGCCCATCGCGTCCAGCGCATCGCGGGCGGCCGGCCAGCGCAGCTCGGGCCGCTCGCCGAGCGTGAAGAGCGCCTCCTTGCAGCCCAGCGCCGCGCCTTCGCGGGCGATGCGCAGCACCTCGTCGATCGGCAGGTAGGGCGCCGCCAGCGCCCGCGGCGGCTGGGCGAAGGTGCAGTAGTGGCAGACGTCGCGGCACAGCTGCGTCAGCGGGATGAAGACCTTGCGCGAATGCGTGATCACGCCGCCGAAGGCCGCATCGCGGCGCGCCGCGGCGGCGGCGGCCAGCACCGCGGTGTCGGTGCGCCCGGCCAGGGCCAGTGCTTCGTCGTCGGACAGGATGGGCGGCAGCATGGGCGGCGAGCTTAGGCGGGGCCGGTTGGCCGCTGCCAGGGTGCGCCGGCCGGCGAACCGCATGGCGGACAGGGCCCGCACGCGGCTGCAAAGCCCGGCCTCCCCGCCTAGGCTTGCGGCCATGGCACGACTCGAGTTGATCGCCCCGCCGGGCCTGCCGCCGGTGCAGCCCGGCGACGACCTGGCCGCCCTGGTGCTGGCGGCCTGGCGCGCGAGCGGCGGCCCTGCGAGGGCGATGTGCTGGTGATCGCGCAGAAGATCGTCTCCAAGGCCGAGGGCCGACGCGTGGACCTCGCTACGGTGCAGCCCGGTGCGCGGGCCCGCGACATCGCCGCCGAGGTGCAGAAGGACCCGCGGCTGGTGGAACTGATCCTGGCCGAGAGCCGCCGCGTGGTGCGCAAGCGCCCGGGCGTGCTGATCGTCGAGCACCGCAGCGGCTTCGTGATGGCCAATGCCGGCATCGACCAGTCCAACGTCGACGGCGTCGATGCGGCGCTGCTGCTGCCGATCGACCCCGATGGCAGCGCCGCGCGGCTGCGCGAGGCGCTGGCGCAGCACGGCGGCATCGCCCCGGCGGTGGTCATCAACGACAGCTTCGGCCGCCCCTGGCGGCGTGGCAGCGTGGGCGTGGCGCTGGGCTGCGCCGGCTTTCCGGCGCTGGCCGACCTGCGCGGCCGGGTCGACCTGTTCGGCCGCGTGCTGCGCGTCACCGAGGTGGGGCTTGCCGATGAACTGGCCTCGGCCGCGTCGCTGCTGATGGGCCAGGCCGCCGAGGGCCGGCCGGTCGTGATCGCCCCGCGGCGCGATGGCCGGTCGCGAAGGGCTGCCGCACCGGCCGGCGCTGGACGTGGTGCGGCCCGCCGCCGAGGACCTGTTCCGATGACCGGCCGTTCGGCGGGGCGCGGAGCGCACGGCGGCAGACGGCGATGCATGCCGCGATGAGCGACCGGCAGGTGATCGCGCTCACGGGCGGCGTGGGCGGCGCCAAGCTGGCGCTGGGCCTGTCACGCCTGCTGCCGCCGCAGGCGCTCACGCTGGTGGTCAACACCGGCGACGATTTCGAGCACCTGTGCCTGCACATCAGCCCCGACGTGGACACGCTGCTGTACACGCTGGCGGGGCTTGCGCATCCGCAGCAGGGCTGGGGCCGCGAGGGCGAGACCTGGCGCTTCATGCAGACCCTGCGCACGCTGGGCGGACCGGACTGGTTCGCGCTGGGCGATGCCGACCTGGCGCTGCATGTCTGGCGCACGCAGCAATTGCGCGAAGGCCGCAGCCTGAGCGAGATCACCGCTGCGCTGGCGCGCGCGCTGGGCGTGCAGGCCCGGGTCTGGCCGATGAGCGACGACCCGGTGCGCACGCGGTTGCGCTGCGACGAGGGCTGGCTCGACTTCCAGCATTGGTTCGTGGCGCGCCGCTGCGAGCCGGCCGTGCTTGAGGTTGCCTTCCATGGCGCGGCCATCGCAAGGCCTTGCGAGGCGCTGCGGCGCATCACCGATGACACGGACCTGCGCGCCGTGGTGATCTGCCCGTCCAACCCCTGGCTCTCGGTGGACCCGCTGCTGGCCCTGCCCGGTGTGCGCCAGGCGCTGGCCGCTTGCACAGCGCCGGTGGTGGCGGTGTCACCCCTGGTGGCCGGGCGCGCGGTCAAGGGCCCCACAGCCAAGCTGATGGGTGAGCGCGGTCTGCCGGTCAACCACACCAGCATCGCGCGCCACTACCAGGGCCTGATCGACGTTCTGCTGGTCGATGCCGACGAGCCCGGCTGGCCGATGTGCCGGGCCTGCGCACGGTGGTGGCGCCGACGCTGATGCAGACGGTCGCCGACCGCGAGGCCCTGGCCCGTGCGGCGCTGGCCGCTGCAGATGCCTGTGGGCCGGAGGGGCGGTGAGGGTCTGGGCCGTCGTGCCGGCCAAACCCTTTGCGCAGGCCAAGCAACGCCTGGCCGGTGTGCTGCCGGCGGCCGAACGCGCGACGCTCTCGCGCCTGATGCTGCACGACACCTTGCAGGCCCTCGCCCAGGTGCCGGGGCTTGTCGGTCGCCTGGTGGTGACGGCCGATCCAGACGCGGCCCTGCTGGCGCGCGACCTGGGGCTGAGGTGCTGGCGGAAGGCTCGCCCGCGGGCCTGAACGCCGCGGTCTCGCGGGCCGCCGCAGACGTGCAGCGGCGCGGCGGCGACGCGCTGCTGGTGGTGCCCGGCGACGTGCCGGGTCTGCAGGCGGCCGCGTTGGTGGCGCTGATCCAGGCGCATGACGAGGCACATGACCGTGGCGCTGCCGCGCGCGGCGCGCTCAGCCTGGTGCCGGCGCACGACGGCCATGGCACCAACGCCTGGTTGCTGAGCCCGCCGAGGGCCTTGCCGCCCGCCTTCGGTCCCGACAGCTGCGAGCGGCACCAACGCGATGCGCGGGCGGCGGGCCTGGCGGTGCGCTGCCAGGCGATGCCGGGCCTGGGGCTTGACCTTGACCTGGACCACCCCAGCGACCTGGAACGCTTCGTCGCCCACCCGCGGTACCGGACGACGCACACCTCGCGCTTCCTCGCGGCGCGGCAGCGCCGGCTGGCGACGCGTGCCGCCGCGCAGGCCGCTTGAAGTGCCGCGTCGCCCCCTCGCGGGGCCCTTACTCGAACAGCGCCGCGTTGGCGATCATCTTGCCCTCGCGCAGCTTCACGATCTCGCGGTACTGTGGCGCGTTCCAGAAGGCCAGAGCGCGCTCGGCGCAGGAAAGCGCAGGATCTCGAAGAACTCACCGGCCTCGAAGCTCGGCCCGACGGTCGTCAGCCGCACTTCGCGCCCGGGCATCACCACCTCGCGCCGAAAGCCGTGCGCCGGCAAGAGGCCGGAGGCCACCAGCGCACGCAGGTAGGCGAAGTAGCCCGGCGCGTCGCTGACCCGCCCCTTCAGCAGGAAGTAGGCAGGGCGGCGGCATTCGCCGCTGACGGGCGAGGGCTGAGCATGGTCAGGGTCGGCCGCGAAGACGGTCAGCCGCTGGGCTGGCGACGGCCGCAGCGTGGCCAGCACACGCTCCCAGGCGGGGCTTCGCGTGGCCTGCACCGCGGCTGTGCCGCAGGCGAACTTGAAGGCCGCAAAGACATGGTCGGCCGGCAGCGGGTTCTCCAGGGGGCGGCCGCTGGCGCTGTCGAAGAGCGGCGCGGTGCCGGTCGCGGCCGCCAGGGCGTCCAGCGCGCTGCGGGTGGCAGCGCGGTCGGTGCTGAAGGCGTCGATCACCAGCACACCGGCGGTGCCGCAGTCTGCCCCTGGGGTGCCCGGCCCAAACGTGGCGGACGAGGCCGCCAAGGGGAGGGCAGGGCTGCCGCCGCCTGCAGCGGCCTGTGCCCATGCCGCGCCGGCCCAGGACACGCTTGTGGCCACGCAGCAGACGATGCTTCGGGCCACCCGTAGCGGCAGCCGTCGAAAGGTCCTGCAGGCCTCCAGGCGCCACAAGCTGACCTGGTTCAACTGCAACATCGACATCACAGGTCCAGCACGCCCTTGAGCTTCTCGCGCAGCGCCGCCACTTCGGCCGGCGTGGCGTTGGACGTTTCCGGGTACTCGGTGTGCCGCTCCGGGATCTTGATGGTGGCGTCGATGCCCATCTGCTCCGAGACCGACGCCCCGCCCTGGCCGGTCTTGGCCGGCGACAGGTCCAGCACGAAGGCCTGGCCCGAGCGGTTGATGATCGTGTCGGAGTACGGCTGCACCCGGGTCATGATGGCCCACTCGATCTGCTTCCAGTCGTAGGGGTCGACGTCGGGGCCGACCACGATCACCAGCTTGGCGGTGCGCGCCCAGCGCCCCGCCGCCCCCCACACCGCATGCAGCACGTACTTGCCGAACTCGGGGTGCGGCTTGCGCGCGCCGTCCACGTTCAGCTGCACCACATACGCGAGGTTGGGCGTCACCGCCACATCGTTGACCTCGGGGATCTTGCGCCGCAGGTCGCCCAGCAGTTCGCCTTCCACCGGCAGCAGCGCGAGCCAGTTGTGATCGAAGGGCGGCACCATCTCCATCGTGCCGTACCACAGCGGGTTGCGGCGGTGCGTGATGCAGGTGACCCGCGCGATCGGGAACACCTGCACCCGGTCGTAGTAGCCCATCGGGTTGGAATGCCAGCCCACCGGCTCCTGCTCGCCGGGCACGATCTCGGCCTCGATGATGTACTCGGCATGCGCCGGCACTTCGAGGTCGCTGGTCTCGCACTTCACCAGGTCCACCGGCGCGCCGCGCAGCGCCCCGGCGAACTCGAACTCGTCGGCGCCATAGGGCAGGCCGGTGCCGGCGGCCACGTGGATGGCCGGGTCGCACATCACCGCGAAGGCCAGCTTCAGCCGCTGGCCCGCCGCCACCGCCTTGGCCACGTGCAGCCCCACCTGCGACATCGGCGGGTTCCACCAGAAGAAGCAGGCGAGGTCGGTCTTCGCGCGCTCGGGCGGGTAATGGCCTCCGGTCGGGTGGCTGGCATCCATGAACTGGGTCAGGCGATACCAGCCCACGTTGCGCTGGCCGGTCTCGATGTCGTGCGTGACCGTCACGGCGCCGTTGATGTAGGACGGGCCTTCCTTGCCGAACCAGACATGCGGCAGCTGCCTGGTGATGTCGATGTCCTCGCCGCGGATCACCACGTCCTTGCACGGCGCCTGCGCGCGGTCCACCAGGCGCGGCTTGATCCAGCGCTCGGGATGAGCGGCCAGATCGGCATGCTTGATCTTGGCGCTGCGCCAGTCGCGCTCGCCGATGGTCATCGCGGTGCGCTCGCGCGTGCCGAAGGGGTTGAAGATCATCGGCACGCCGGGCGTGTTGAGCTGCGGCAGGTTCTGCAGCAGCAGCGCCGGGCCGTCGTTGCTGCAGAGGTAGCGCATCAGCGGCTGCAGGTCGGCGTTGCCGCGGGCGCTCGCGAGCGGCCGGTCGATGCGGCGCAGCAACCCCTCTTGTTCGAGCGCCTGCAGGTACTGGCGCATGTCGTCAAAGGCCATGGTGGCGTGCTCCGGTGCGGGAAGACCGCGATGGAACCTTGTGCAGGTGGCCGCGGCAAGCCAGCGGGCCGGACGCGTCCACCCCTCGGACAAGCCTTGCGCCCGGGGCCTTGGCCGCGCGCGGCAGCGCCGACGATTCGGCGTCTCAACGCCACTGCCGCATCGCCATGTCCGCCTCCTCCCGCAAGACCGCCATCGTCACCGGCTCGGCCACCGGCGTGGGTGCCGCCGCCGCGCGACAGCTGGCCGAACGCGGCTGCAACATCGTCATCAACTGCACCAAGAGCCTCAGCGATGCCGAGCAGACCGCCGAGGCCTGCCGCGCCGCCAGCGCCGATGTGCTGCTGCAGGTCGGCGATGTCGGCGACGATGCCCAGTGCCGCGCGATGGCCGATGCCGCGTTGGCGCGCTGGGGCCGCATCGACTACCTGGTGAGCAATGCCGCCCGGACCAAGTTCAACCCCTACCCCGAGCTGGAGGGGCTGAGCGCGGACGACTTCCTCGACATCTACCGCGTCAACGTCGTGGGCGCCTACCAGATGGCCCGCGCCTGCGCGCCGGCGATGAAGGCGCAGGGCCGCGGGTCGATCGTGATGGTGTCGTCGATCGGCGCGGTGACGGCGATCGCCTCGTCGATGGCCTATGCCGCGAGCAAGGGCGCGCTGAATGTGCTGACCCGGTCGCTCGCGATCACGCTCGGCCCGGAGATCCGCGTCAACGCGATCTGCCCGGGCATGATCCAGACCCGCTGGCTGAAGGCCGGCCTCGACGACGAACGCTACGAGGCCACGGTGAAGGTGGGCACGCAGCTGTCGCCGCTGAAGAAGGTGGCCACCGCCGACGAGGTGGCGGCCGACATCGTGTGGCTGCTGGAAGGGGCCTCGATCGTCACCGGCCAGATCCTGGTCGATGACACCGGCATGCACATGGGGCAGCTGCCGCCGATGAGCAAGCGGTAGCGTTTCAGCCCCCGAGGTGGTCGGCCGGCCGCTTGGTGGCCGCTTGGGGGCCGCTTGGGGGCGTTTGGGGGCGTTTGGGGGCGTTTGGGAGCGGCCCGGCGCTGGCCGGCCGCCCCTGCGTCGCCGCTTCGTCAGCCTCGGCCGAGTTCGTCGACCACGTGCTCCAGCGGCGGGTCGCCGCCGTCGCGCAGCGCCTGCACATCCTGGTCGATCAGCCGCAGGACGCGGGCGATGTAGGCGCGGCCCATCTCGTGGCGCGCGGCCTGCGCGGCCGCATCGGGCTCGAAGCGCTCGATCGCATCGGGCTCGATGATGCCGCGCGCGGCCAGCACGCGCTCCAGCGTGTCCAGCCGCTCGCGCGCCACCGACAGCTCGCCGGCCAGCGCCATCGCGATCGACATCACGCGCTCGACCGCCGGGTCCTCGAAGAACTGCGGGCGGCGGCCCTTGGCGCGGCGGTTGGCCTGCTCGACGGGGTCGAGCTCGTGGGGTTCGGGCTTGCGGGCGGCGTTCATGCGGTCACCATCGGCTTGCTGGCACCAAAGGCCGTCCACACCGGGGAGCGGCCATAATCTTCCTGCGTGCCCGAGGTGCCGCTCGGCGCGGGGAACAGCGTGCGGTCGGTGAGGGCCTGCATCGTCGTCTCGAAGTAGCTGTCGGCCGGGAAGCCCGCGGTGTGCACGAGCTGCGGCAGGTCGGCCTCGTGCATGCGGGTCCAGAAGGGTTCGTTGTTGTTGTAGGCGTCCCAGTCGCGCATGAAGGCCTCGAACGGATCCATGCCGGCGGTGTACTGCGGCTGCTCCAGGTGCAGCGTCAGGCCGCCCGGGGCCAGCACGCGGTGGATTTCGCGCAGGATGCGCGGCATCGCCCGGTTGCTCGTCTCATGCCAGAACATCGCCGTGGTCACCAGGTCGAACTCGCCGGCTTCGAAGGGCAGGGCCTCGCCGCTGGCCTGGCGGAACTCGATGTTGCCCACGCCCAGCGAGCGGGCCCGCGCATGGCCGTAGCGCAGCACCGGGGCGGCGGTGTCCACCGCCACCACCTGGGCCTCGGGGAAGGCCTGGGCCAGCGGCAGCACGTTGTGGCCGATGGTGCAGCCGATGTCCAGGATGCGGCGCGGCTTGAAGTCGGGCAGGTTGCGGCGCAGCCATTCCACCACCGCCTGCCCGCCGCCGTCGGACCAGCGGCCCAGCGCGCCCGCGGTGGTGACGAAGATGCCGGTGTCGTAGTTGGCGCCGGGGGCGATGTCGCGCGCCACCGTCTCGGTGTGGTAGTTGCCGGGCATGCAGTGGATGTCCACCGCGCTGGCATAACGCGGCTGCTCCACGGCCGGATCCAGCTTCAGCGTCGGCGCGCCTTCGTTGAGCCGGTCGGCGGCCTCGCGCAGGCTGTCGAGCTGGCGGAAGACGATCGAGCGGCCGTTCTGCTGGCGCATCTCCATGCTGTTGCGCCGCAGCGCGCTCCAGCACTGGTAGTGCAGGTCGGCCTGCATGGCCTTGCGCACCTCGTGGCGATCGGCCGGCGGGCGGCCGTGGGCGGCCACGAACGCCGGCTTGACGCGGCGCTCGTAGGCCAGCTTCACGCCCGGCAGCACGTTCTGCGACAGGTGCATGTTCAGCCGGGTGAGGAAGTCGTAGCGCGCGGTCTCGTCGTGCGTCGCCCGCGGAAACACCGCGTGGCGGCCGACCTGGCGCCAGCTGGGCTGGGGGATGGGGGTATCGGGCATCTCTTCAGGGCTCCTGGGGCAGCGGGGGCGGCTTGCCGCTCCGCCGGGTTGACTGCTACATTCGCGGCCTTCGACAGTTGTACGGACAACTTGTGAACACATCGACGCTCCGGCCACGCACCGTGATCGACCGCATCTGGGACGAGCATGTCGTCGCCGAACTGGACGCCGGACACAGCCTGCTGCACATCGACCGTGTCCTGCTTCACGAACGCACCGGGCCTGCACTGCTGGCCGCGATGGTGCAAGCAGACCGCAAGCCCCGTGACCGGTCAAGGGTGTTCGGCTGCATGGACCACATCGTGGATACCTCGCCGACCCGGCTCGAGCGGCCGCTGCCCGAGGCGGGCGCGGGCTTCATCCGCGCCTTTCGCGCGCAGGCCCGCGAAGCCGGGATCCGGCTGTACGACCTGGACGATCCGAACCAGGGCATCGTGCACGTGGTCTCGCCCGAGCAGGGCATCGCGCTGCCCGGGCTCACGCTGGTGTGCCCCGACAGCCACACCGGCACCGTGGGCGGCCTCGGCGCGCTGGCCTGGGGCATCGGCTCGACCGAGGGCGAGCATGCGGTGGCCACGATGACCCTGGCCCGGCCCCGCCCGCGCCGCATGCGCGTGGACCTGCAGGGCCGACTGGCGCCCGGGGTGTTCGCCAAGGACCTGGTGCTGGCGCTGATCGCCCGCTTCGGCGCCACCGGCGGCGACGGCTGCGCGATCGAGTTCTGCGGCGAGGCGGTGCGCGCGCTGGACGTCGAGGGCCGCATGACCCTGTGCAACATGGCCGTGGAGTTCGGCGCCTGGACCGGGCTGGTGGCGCCGGACGATCGCACGCTCGAGTGGATCGCCGGCCGGCCGATGGCGCCGCAGGGCGCGCTGTGGGACAGCGCCGTGGCGCACTGGCGCACGCTGCGCAGCGACGACGAGGCGGCCTGGGATGCCACGCTGTCGCTGGATGCCGGCGCGCTGGCGCCCCAGGTGACCTGGGGCACCAGCCCCGACCAGGGCGGCCCGATCGATGCCCCGGTGCCCGATCCGGCCGCCTGCACCGATGCCGCCCGGCGCCAGGCCGCCGAACGCGCGCTGCAGTACATGGGCCTGGCGCCGGGCCAACCGCTGCGCGGGCTGCCGGTGGGCGCGGCCTTCATCGGCTCCTGCACCAACAGCCGGCTGCCCGATCTGCGCGCGGCCGCCGCGGTGGTGCGTGGCCGGCGGGTGGCCGCCGGGGTGCGCGCCATCGTCGTGCCGGGCTCGATGGCGGTGCGCGCCGCGGCCGAGGCCGAGGGCCTGCACCGCGTGTTCCTGGATGCCGGCTTCGAATGGCGGGCCAGCGGCTGCTCGATGTGCTTCTTCTCGGGTGCCGACAGCTTCGGCCTGCCCGAGGACGGGCCGCGCCGCGTGATCAGCAGCACCAACCGCAACTTCGAGGGCCGGCAGGGGCCGGGCGTGCGCACCCACCTGGCCAGCCCGGCGACCGTGGCGGCCAGCGCGCTGGCCGGCTGCATCGCCGATGCGAGGCACCTGGCATGAACCCGGTCACCCACATCCGCGGGGTGGCTGCGGCGCTGATGCGCGACAACATCGACACCGATGTGATCATCCCCTCGCGCGAGATCACCTCGCCTTCGCGCGAGGGCTACGGCGCGAAGCTCTTCTCGCCCTGGCGCTACCTCACGCCCGGCGGTCCCGAGAACCCGGCGTTCATCCTCAACCAGGGGCCCTGGCGCGCGGCGCGCATCCTGATCGCCGGACGCAACTTCGGCTGCGGATCCTCGCGCGAGATGGCGGTCTGGGCGATCGCCCAGTTCGGCATCGGCGCCATCGTCGCGCCCTCGTTCGGCGCCATCTTCCGCGACAACTGCGTGCGCAACGGCATCGTGCCGGTCGAATTGCCGCAGCCCGTGGTCGAGGCGCTGGCCGCCGAGGCGGCCGCGGCCTCGGCGGACTGGCAGGTCGATGTGGCGGCCGGCGTGGTGTGCTCGCCGGCCGGCGCGCGGCATGCCTTCAGGCTCGACGAGGGCGACCGCGAGCGCCTGCTCACCGGACACGATGCGGTGGCGCTCACGCTGCAGCGGCATGGCGCGGCGATCGAGCGCTTCGAGGCCGTCGATCGCCAGCGCCGGCCCTGGGCCTGGCCGGGGTGATGGTGCCCCCAGGTGCTGCGCTGCGCGTCGGTCCCCCCGGACGCGCAGGAGACCGCGGCCGCTGTTCGCAATGCGGCGGCAGCCGGCCCTGAAGCCGCCCAGGTTGTCCGGACAAGTTAGACTGGGCGCCTCTTCTGGAGAGGAATGGCAATGGGGCTTGGCGTCTACGAACTGCCGGTGTTGAAGTGGTTTCACATCGTGGCCATGGTCTACTGGCTCGGGGGTGAGTGGGGGGTCTTCCAGACCTCGTACTTCGTGGTCAACTGGCGGCTGTCGCTCGAGGAGCGCAGACGCCACATGCACACCGCCTACAAGATCGACATCCTGGCGCGCACCGGCATCATCCTGCTGGCGCCGCTGGGGCTGCACATGGGGCACCTGTGGGGGCTGCAGCCCTATGGCGGCGCGGCGCTGGGCGTGATGTGGCTGCTGGTGGCCGCCTGGCTGGGGCTGTGCTGGGCGGCCTACGTGTACCGAGAGACCGACCGCGGCATCCGGCTCACCAAGATCGACGAGGCGATCCGCTTCGTCGTGATCCCGTTCCTCTTCATCTGCGCGGTCTCGTCGCTGATGGGCTACGGACCGTTCAAGTCCGGTGAAGGGCTGCGCTGGTACTCTCTGAAGATCATGATCTTCTCGGGACTGCTGGTCATCGGCCTGAAGCTGCGCTTCGTGATGCGCGAATGGACGATGATCTTCCGCAAGCTGGCCGAGCCCGGCGAGCATCCGGCCGAGGAGGCGCAGCTCGACCGCTCGATCCGCTTCTCCCGGATGCTGGCCTACCTGTACTGGGTCGGCATCCTGACGGTGGCGTTCCTCGGCGCGGTCAAGCCGCTCTGAGGCTGAAGGCGAGGGCGCCTCGATGGCGGATGTGCTGATCAGCGAGGTGGGGCCGCGCGACGGCCTGCAGAGCATCCAGCCGATCATGCCCACGGCGGCCAAGCAGGCCTGGATCGCCGCGCTGCAGGCGGCCGGCCTGCGCGAGATCGAGGTGGCCTCCTTCGTGCCGGCGCGGCTTTTGCCGCAGATGGCCGATGCCGCCGAGGTGGTGCGCGCCGCCGTCGCGCTGCCGAATCTGGTGGTGATGGCGCTGGTGCCCAACCGCCGCGGCGCCGAGGCGGCGCTCGCCGCCGGCGCGCACAAGCTCACCATCCCGGTCTCGGCCAGCGAGGCGCATTCGCTGGCCAACGTGCGCCGCACACCCGAGGCCATGGTGCAGGAGGTGCGCGAGATCGTCGCGCTGCGCGATGCCATGGCGCCCGGCGCGGGCATCGAGGCGGGGCTGTCCACCGCCTTCGGCTGCACGCTGCAGGGCCGGGTCGACGAGGGCGAGGTGATCCGCCTGGCCGCGCTGCTGGCCGAGGCCGGGGTCGACGACGTCGGCCTGTCCGACACCACCGGCATGGCCAACCCGGCGCAGGTCAAGCGCCTGTTCACCGCGCTGCGCGCCGAGATCGGCGACAAGGCCGGCGCGGCGCACCTGCACAACACGCGTGGCCTGGGTCTGGCCAACTGCCTGGCGGCCTACGAAGCCGGGGTGCGCACCTTCGACAGTTCGCAAGGCGGGCTCGGCGGCTGTCCCTACGCGCCCGGCGCCTCGGGCAACGTCGTCACCGAAGATCTCGTCTTCATGTTCGAGGCCATGGGCCTGCGCACCGGCATCGACCTGCATGCGCTGGCGCGCGCCCGCGCGCTGCTGCAGGACAGCCTGCCCGGCGAGCCGGTCTATGGCATGACGGTGGAGGCCGGGCTGCCGCTGGGCTTTCAGTACGCCGATGGCCGCCAACCCCCCAGCGGAGCCCTGCAGCATGGATGAACCAACGCCGCGCCCGCTGGCCGGCATCCGGGTGGTCGAGTTCACCCACATGGTGATGGGCCCGACCTGCGGCATGGTGCTGGCCGACCTGGGGGCCGATGTCATCAAGATCGAGCCGATCAAGGGCGACAGCACGCGCCACCTGCTGGGCTCGGGCGCCGGCTTCTTCGCCACCTTCAACCGCAACAAGCGCAGCCTGGCGGTGGACGTGAAGTCGCCGCGCGGGCGCGAGATCGTGCTGCGGCTGCTGGCCGATGCCGATGTCTTCAGCGAGAACTTCCGCGCCGGCACGATGGAGGCGCTGGGCCTGGGGCCCGAGGCGCTGAAGGCGCTGAACCCGCGGCTGATCTACGTGCGCCACAAGGGCTTCCTGCCCGGGCCGTATGAGGAGCGCACCGCGCTCGATGAGGTGGTGCAGATGATGGGCGGCCTGGCCTACATGACCGGCCCCGAAGGCCGGCCGCTGCGCGCCGGCTCCAGCGTCAACGACATCATGGGCGGCATGTTCGGCGCCATCGGCGTGCTGGCCGCGCTGCGCGAGCGCGACCATCCCCAGCGCCCCACGCACCGCGGGCGCGAGGTGGCGAGCGCGCTGTTCGAGAACAACGTGCTGCTGGTGGCGCAGCACATGATGCAGTTCGCCCTCACCGGCAAGCCGGCCGCGCCGATGCCCAGCCGCATCAGCGCCTGGGCGGTGTACGACGTGTTCACGGTGAAGGACGGCGAGCAGATCTTTCTCGCCGCGGTCAGCGACACGCAGTGGGCCGCGCTGTGCCGCGAGTTCGGCTTCGACGACCTGGCCGCTGATCCGCGGCTGTCCAGCAACAACGCCCGCGTGAAGGCGCGCGAGTGGATGATGCCGCTGCTGCGCGAGCGCTTCGCGCCGCTGGCGGCGGCCGACCTGGCGCAGCGCTTCGAGCGCAACGGCCTGCCGTTCGCGCCGATCACCCGGCCGCAGGATCTGCTGCACGACCCGCACCTGCTGCAGACCGGCGGCCTGGCGCCGATGGTCGTGCCCGCCGATGCCGGCGGCGCCGGCCAGGCGGTGGACACCGTGGTGGCGCTGCTGCCGCTGGCCATCGATGGCCAGCGCCTGGCGCTGCGCAGCGCACCGCCTTCGCTGGGCCAGCACAGCCGCGAGCTGTTGCAAGAGCTGGGCTATGGCGACGCCGAGCAGGCCGAGCTGATCGCGGCCGGCGTGGTTGGCGCGCCCGCCGACCCAGGCCTGGCCGAAGGCAGCATGCAAAGCGCCGCCAACGGGGCCGCCGCGTCCGGCCCGCAGGCGCGCCGTGGCTGAGCTGCGGTCGCCGCTGCCGCGCGCCGCGTCGGCGGCCCAGCCGCCCGCCGGCTGCCAGGAGGCCGCCGGCCCGCGGCCGGCGCGCTTTCCGCCCGAGCAGCGGCGCATCCTGCTGCTGCAGACTGGCCTTGGCGAAGGCGTGCTGAGCCGGCTGGAAGCCGCTGGTTATGCCTCGATCGAGGCGCTGCGCGCTGAAGGCGTGCAGGAGGTGATGGACGAGGTGTCCGAACGCGCCGGCCATGGCGCGATGCGCGCGATGCGCAACCGCTGCCGGGCGCTTGAGCGGGCCATCGCCGCCTGGGCCGAGTGCTGCGCCTCGGGCCGTGCCGCGGAGCCTGGCGCCTCGGCCCTGCGGGCGGCGCGCTGACCGCCGCCCGAGGGCTGGCAGCCGCTGGATCCAGCCCGTTCGTCCAGCCCCCTGAGGCAGCGCGTCAACCTTCGCGGTTGGCGCCGCGGAACCAGAGGATGGCCAGCAGGTTCAGCGCCGCCGGCAGGAAGCCGAACGCGATCGCGATGCCGGTGAGCGCCGAGGCCGGCTGCTCGCCGCCGGCCATCGCGGTGGCCGAGTCGAAGCCGAAGGCGCCCAGCAGGCCGCCGACGATCAGCGTGCCGCCGAGCGCGAAGCCGATCTTGTCGGCCGCCACCCACAGCGCGCTGAACACACCGCCGCGCTCCTGGCCGCGCTCGGCGGCATCGGCGGCGATCGCATCACCCAGCATCGAGAAGCTCATCAGCGCCCAGCCGCTGTTGAACACCGCCAGCACGAAGGCCATCGCATAGCTCAACTGGATCGGCGTCTGCGCCGTGAGCAAGGCCCACAGGCCCAGCACCGTGCCATAGCCGGCCGTCGCCAGCAGGTAGGTGTTGCGCTTGCCCAGGCGGCGCGACAGCGCGCTCCACACCGGCTGCGCCCCGGCGATGCCCGCGGTCATCAGCAGGATCATGATGCCGATCTGCACGAAGGCATCGGTGCGGCCCAGGTTGTAGCGCACGAAGTACAGCATCGCCGCATACCCCAGCCCCGAGCCCACCAGCTGCAGAAACACCGGCCCGATCAGGTGCAGGAAGCGCGGCGAGCGCAGCGCATCCCAGAAGCTGCGCAGCGCCGGCTGGGCGCTGGCGGTGGCCGGCGCCGGCGATCGGCCGGCCGCCCACCACGCGGCCAGCAGGCCCAGCGTGCACACGGCCGCCAGCATCCAGGCCAGGCGCCGGTAGGCCGGCTCGCCGCCGCCCCATTGCTGCAGCAGCACCGGGCGGCGGACGACGCCAGCAGGATGCCACGGCGGTGAACACCAGCCGCCGTGCCATCACCGCTGCTGCTGTCCATGCCTGGCTGCCCCGCGTGGCGGGCGAGTGGCACCAGACTGGGCGAACACAAACATGTGCGGACCTGGGCGTTCGTGCGGCCAGCTAGTTGGCGCTGGCCGCCCGCCGTAAGGCCATCGCCAGGGCGCGAAACAGCAGCACCATCGCCAGCGGCGCGAACACCGCACCGGCCAGCAGCCAGTGCCGCCGCGGCACGCGGGCGGCCAGCGCATCGCTGGCCGCACCGACGCCCAGGTCGCACAGCGCACCCCAGACGAACTTGGGCACGAAGATCGCCACCCCCGCCACCGCCGGGGCCACGCCCAGCGTGTTGGTCATGAAGAACAGCAGCAGCAGCGACGGCACGTCGCGGAAGATCTGCCCGGCCACCTGGCCCAGGCCGAACAGCATCACAAGACCGGTGCCGGTGCGGCGGGCCGGCGCGGCGGCGGCCGCATCGATCGGGGGGTTGGCAAGGCTCATCGGGCGTCTCCGGCGGGGTTCAGCGCAGCGCCGGCAGCACATGGCTGCCGATCAGCTCCAGCGCATCCATGGGGTCGTCGTGCAGCCGCAGCGCCACCTCGGTGAGGCCGGCCCTGGCGAAGAGCCGGAAGCGCTCGATCTCGCGATCCAGGTCCTCAAGGCCGCCGGTGGAGGTGAAGTACTCGCACAGGCGGTTGGAGATGCGCTCCGGCACCCCCTGGGGGTTGCCGCTGCGGTCGAACCAGGCATTGACGAAGGCGCCGTAGTGGTCGCGCACGAACTGCACGTCGTCCTCCTCCAGGCACTGCGAGATCAGCTCGCGGTCGAGCTTGATCGCCCGCCAGGGCAGTTCGCGGCGCGATTCGCGGTAGCCCTCGGCGCGGTCGCGCTTCAGGTGCCAGGCCCAGAAGGTGGTGGTGCGCAGCGGGGCCATGCCGGCCTCGCGCTTGGCCGCGCCCTCGGCCACCTCGGCCATGGCCGCGGGCATCACCTCGGGCGGGGTGCAGCCGATGAAGACGCCGTCGCTCACGCGCGCTTCCATGCGGATCATCTGGCCGCGGTAGGCGGTGCCGTACACCTGCGGCGGCTCGGCATGCACCCACTGGAAGGCGCAGGGAAAGCGCACCTGGAAATCCTCGCCCGCGTAGCCCTGGGCCAGCGCGCCGCGGCCGGCGCCGCGCACGATCTCGATGCCCTCGCGCACCGCGCGCACGATCTTCTCGGGCCGGCGGATCGCCATCGCATCGATGTTGCCCTCGCCCGCGCCGACGGCGATCTGCGCCCGCCCGCCGCACATCTCGTTGAGCGTGAGCAGGCTGTTGGCGATCTTCAGCGGATGGGTCTCGAAGGGGCTCACCGCCAGCGGGCCCATGCGCAGCCGCGTGCTGGCCTGGGCCAGCGGCACCAGCGACAGAAAGCAGTCGTGGTGCGCGAAGTAGTTCGACGTCCACAGACCCCGGATGCCCAGTGCCTCGGCGCGCAGGCCCAGTTCCTTCACCTGCGAGGGCGTGAGGTCGGGTTCGAGGATGATGTCGACGTCCATGCTTGAAGTCCTCCGGACAACTTGGATCGGGCATTTTGGGCAGCCGATGCCGGGCCGCGCGGGCAGCGAACCGGACATCCGGATTGCGGACATGCCGCCTCTGCAGCGCGGGCGGCGCATGGCCGCGCTCCTACAGTGGCCTGCATGTCGCCCACCGCACAGCCCTTCGATGGCCATCCCGTGGCGCCGGCCACGCTCGACTTCCTGGGCAGCCGCCACGGGCTGCTGATCGGCGGCGAAGCCGGTCCGGCCGCCGATGGCCGCACCTGGACCACCGACGATCCCGCCACCGGCCTGCCGCTGGCCGAGGTGGCCCTCGGCGGTGTCCCGGATGTCGACCGGGCGGTGGCCAGCGCCCGTGCCGCCTTCGAGGGCCCGTGGTCGCGCTTCGGCGCGCCGGGCCGCGCGGCCTGCCTGATGAAGCTGGCGGCGCTGGTGCGCGCGCATGCGCCCACCTTCACCGAGCTGGAGGTGCTGGATGCCGGCATGCCGCGCTTCATCGCCGGCCTGACGGCAGCCAATGCGGCCGAGCTCTTCGAGTACGCCGCCGGTGCGGCCTGGCGCATCGAGGGCCGCACCACGGTGCCGCCGCACCATGTGGCCGCCGAGGCCGAGGCGCTGACCTACACGCTGAAGGAGCCGGTCGGCGTGGCCGCGCTGGTGGTGCCGTGGAACGTGCCGCTCAACATGGCCGCCATGAAGCTGGCGCCGGCTCTGGCGGCCGGCTGCGCGGTGGTGCTGAAGCCGGCGGAGCAGACGCCGCTGTCGGCATTGCTGCTGGGCCGGCTGGCGCTGGAGGCCGGCATTCCGCCGGGCGTGGTCAACATCGTCAACGGCCTGGGGCCCGAGGTGGGTGCGGCGCTGGCCGCGCACCCCGGCGTCGACAAGGTCGCCTTCACCGGCAGCACCGCCACCGGGCGGCGCATCGTGCAGGCAGCGCTCGGCAACCTGAAGAAGGTGACGCTGGAGCTCGGGGGCAAGTCACCGGTGGTGGTGATGCCCGATGCCGACCTGTCGCTGGCCATCCCCGGCGTGGCGATGGCGACCTTCTTCCTCCAGGGCCAGAACTGCATGGCCGGCACCCGGGTGCTGGTGCACGAGCGGGTGCATGATGCGCTGGTGCAGGGTTTGGCGGCCTTTGCGCGGTCGATGACGCTGGGCCACGGGCTGGATCCGTCGACGCAGCAGGGCCCGCTGGTCTCGGCGGTGCAGGCGGCCCGGGTGCGCGCCTACATCGAAGGCGCCAAGGCCGAGGGCGCCACCTGCGTGGCCGGGGGCGATGCCCTGCAGCGCCCGGGCCACTTCGTGCAGCCGACCATCTTCACCGACTGCCGGCCCGAGATGGCGGTGGTGCGCGAGGAGGTGTTCGGCCCGGTGATGGCCGTGCAGCGCTTTGCCACCGATGACCTGGACGCCATCGCGCGCCTGGCCAACGACAGCCCCTACGGCCTGTCGGGCAGCGTCTGGACGAGCCGGCTGGACACCGCCCACCGGCTGGCCGCGCGCATCCGCGCCGGGCAGGTGTCGATCAACTGCCACGGCGCGGTGGGCAGCAACATCCCCTTCGGCGGCTACAAGCAAAGCGGCTGGGGCCGCGAGTTCGGCGCCGAGGGCCTCGAGGCCTATCTGGAGACCAAGGCCGTCACGGCCCGGTTGTAGACCATGGCAGCTGCTGTCGATTCCCCCGTGCTGATCTGCGGTGCCGGCATGGCCGGCCTCACCACCGCGATCGGCCTGCTGCGCGCCGGCATCCCGGTGACGGTGCTGGAGCAGGCGCCCGAGCTGACCGAAGCCGGCGCCGGCCTGTCGCTGGCGCCGAACGCCACCCGCGCCCTGGCGAGCCTCGACCTGCTGCCCGCGCTGCGGCTGGTGTCGCAGCAGCCGCGCGCGGCCGAGGTGCGCCACTACGCCAGCGGCGAGCGGCTCAATGGCTACGAGATGGGCGCGGCGATGGAAGCGCGCTGGGGCGCACCCTATCTGCAGGTGCCGCGCACCGACCTGCAGGCGCTGCTGCTGAAGAGCCTGCTGTCGCTGGACCCGGGCTGCCTGCGGCTGGATGCGCGGGTGACCGAGGTCTCGCAGCACGATGGCGGGGTTCGGGTGCAGACCACCGCCGGTGCATTCGAGGGCCCGTGCCTGCTGGCCGCCGACGGCGTGCGCAGCGTGGTGCGCAGCGCCTTGTTCCAGCAGGAACCCGCGCACTTTCTGGGTTATGTGGCCTGGCGGGCCATCCTGCCGCGCGAGGAGGTCGAGGCACCGCTCGCGCCCGACACCGCCGTCTACCTGGGCCCCAAGCGCAGCCTGCTGCGCTACCTGATGCAGGGCGGTGCCACCGTCAACGTGGCCGCCTTCTCGCGCACCGACACCTGGGTGGGGCAGGGCTGGTCGCAGCCGGCCGATGGCGCCGCGATCGAGGCCGCCTTCGAGGGCTGGCATGCCGAGCCGAGGGCGATCGCTCGGGTGCTGGCGCGGCGCGGCGCCACGCAGTGGGGCCTGTTCGGCCGGCCCTACCTGGACAGCTGGCGGCGGGGCCGCGTGGTGCTGGTGGGCGATGCGGCACACCCGATGCTGCCCTTCCTGGGCCAGGGCGCGGCGATGGGCATCGAGGATGGCGTGGTGCTGGCGCGCGCCTTCGCACAATGCGCCGACGTGGACGCCGCGCTGGCCGGCTACGAGCAGGCCCGCTTCGAGCGCGCGATGACCACGATGCGCCGCGCCGACCGCCAGGGCCTGCTGATCCACGGCCACATCGACGAAGGCCGCCCCGATGCCGAGGCCCCGCGGGACGACTTCGTCGAGTACGGCTACGACGCGGCCGGCGTCGTCTTCGAGGGCGCGGTCGGCTGAAGGCGGGCGGCCGGGGTGTCGAACCGAAGCGTTCGATCGGCCGCCTTCAACCCGCCCTCCATCCACCCTCAATCCGCGGTCACCACCCGGTTGCGCCCGGCGCGCTTGGCGGCGTAGAGCGCCTCATCGGCCCGCGTGACCAGCCCGGCATCGTCCAGCGCACCGGTTGCCACGCCGATGCTCATCGTCTGGCCGCGGCCGTCCTTCAGCAGATCATCCCAGCCGGTGCGGGCCACCGCATCGCGCAGCCGCTCGGCCAGGCGCTGCACGCCGGCGGTCTGGTCGGTGGGGGCCACGATCAGGAACTCCTCGCCGCCCCAACGGATGACCACGTCGTTGGCGCGCACGGTGTCGCTCAGCACGGCCGATGCGCGCCGCAGCACCGCATCGCCGGTGTCGTGGCCGAAGTCGTCGTTGACCGTCTTGAAGCGGTCCAGGTCGCACAGCAGCAGGCCCACGCGCTGGCCGGCGCGCTCGGCGACCAGGCGCTCCCAGCGGCGGCGGTTGCCCAGGCCGGTCAGCGGATCCTTCAGGTTGGCCTCTTCCAGTGACCTGGCCGCATCGGCCATCGTGCGGCGCTGCTGCACATCCTCGGCGCGGGTGAAGACCTGAGCAGTCAGCCGCTCGATGCCGTCATGGCGGCTGATGCGGCAGCGTGCCAGCGCGAGCCGCAGGTCAGCCAGCGCGGCCGGCACATCGCCCAGGGCTTCGTGCGCGCTCGCCCGCAGTTCCAGAACCGCGGCCTCGTCCAGGCGCAGCCCGGCCTTGGCAAAGCGGTCGGCTGCCTGGTCGAGCGATGCCCGCGCAAGCACGGGCTGGTCTTGCGCCAGGGCGATGTGGCCTCGGGCCCGGTGGATGGTGGCGACGGTGTAGGCCGCCAGGGTGCTCGGGTCCGATTCCAGTGCATCGAGCTGGCTCTGGGCCTGCGTGGTGCGGCCCAGCCAGGCCAGCAGCACCGCGTGGTTGGCCCGCGCGGCATCGCGGCACACGGCTCCTGCCGCCTCGGCCGCGATGACCCGTTCGTTGGCCCGCACCGCGCGCTCGGCGGTGTCGAGGCGGTCTTCACCGTCGAGCAGCGGCGCCACCTGGCTCAGCGCGTGGGCCAGGTTGACCAAGGTGACGTAGGCCACCCAAGGCAGTTCGCGCAGCGGCAAGGCGCGCTTCCAGGCACTTTCCAGGATCTGCGCCGAGGCGCCCGGCGCCCCCATGTGGGTGAACAGGATGCCCAGCGAGGCCGCGGCCGAGAGGTGATCCTCCAGTTCCACCCGCGGATCCTGCGCGGCCACCAGCGCATCCACCGCGTGGTCGAGCGCATGCGACACGCGGCCGAGGTCCAGGGCCGTCGTGGCGGCGAGGGCGCTGGACCGCGCCACCCACCCCGGCAGGTCGGCCCCGTCGGCGGTGCGCCGGGCGGTCTGGAGGTCGGTGTACATGGCCTCGGCCTCGCCCGCATCCCCAAACGCGGCCGCCCGCAGCAGCAGCGCCTTCACGCGGGTGCCGAGGCTCAGCGCCTCGTCCAGCAGCGCGGTGGTGCCGGCAATGGCCGCCCGCGCATCGCCCTGGCGCCGCAGCGCCCGGGCCTGGTCCAGCCGGGCCTGCCAGGCCAACTCGGCCGCATCGTTGGGTGCCAAAGGCGGATCGGCGGGAGCCGCCTGAGGGGGAATGAGCGCGCTGACCGCTGGCGGATGCCTGTCCATTCGGGGGTTATCGGCAGTCCGAGGCCGAGGTGAAGTCCCCGCTGCGGTTGCGTAAGGGGTTGCCGGACCGGAGCCTGCGCGAACAGGCGGCCGCTTCGCAAAGCGTCAACTGCCCTGCAGCGTGATGCTGGCCTGCGAGGAGCGCTCCGGCGTGGTCATGCGAACGCTGATCACATTGGGCCCCGGCACCAGATCGATCGTGTTGCTGGTCCAGTAGAACAGGCGGCCCTCGGCCGAATTGCAGACCCACAGGTCCGCCGACACCGACCCGGTGATGCCGGTTGCCGCATTGGTGTAGCTCAAGGTGTGCGGGCCCAGCACGCCGATGCGGATGAAGTCGCCGGGGTTCGGGCAGACCGAACCCGATGGCACGAAGGACGAGCCCTTGAGGATCACCTGGTTGCGCAGGATCAGGTTGGGCGTCTCGATCTGCAGTTCGACCGGCGGATCCCCGCCGCCGCCACAGGCGGACAGCGCGCCGACTAGGAAAGCGGCGCAGGCGAACCGGCGCAGGCCGCAGGGCATCCAGGCCGCTTCGATCGACATCGGCGCGCGACGGTTGATCGTGGGGGTGACCATCACAGGCTCCTCGGCCGACGCCCTGGTGCAAGGGGCAAGGGGCAAGGGGCGTGGTCGGCGCAGCTTACTGCAGCCGGGCGATGGCCGTCAGTCGGCGGTCACCACCCGGTTGCGCCCGGCGCGCTTGGCGGCGTACAGCGCCTCGTCGGCCCGCGTCACCAGCCGGGCGTCGTCCAGCGCCCCGATCGCCACCCCGATGCTCAGCGTCTGGCCGCGGCCGTCCTTCAGCAGATCATCCCAGCCGGCGCTGGCCACCGCATGGCGCAGCCGCTCGGCCAGGCGCTGTGAACCGGCGGTCTGATCGGTGGCGGCCACGATCAGGAACTCCTCGCCGCCCCAGCGGATGACCACGTCGTTGGCGCGCACGGTGTCGCTCAGCGCGGCCGAGACGCGCCGCAGCACCGCATCGCCGGTGTCGTGGCCGAAGTCGTCGTTGACCGCCTTGAAGCGGTCCAGGTCGCACAGCAGCAGGCTCACGCGCTGGCTGGCGCGTTCGGCGACCAGGCGCTCCCAGCGGCGGCGGTTGCCCAGGCCGGTCAGCGGATCCTTCAGGTTGGCCTCTTCCAGCACGCGGGCGGCATCGGCCATCGATCGCCGCTCCAGCGCGTCCTGGGCCCGCGTGAACACCTGGCTGACCAGGCGCTCGATGCCTTCGCGGGCGCTGCTGCGCGAGCGCGCCAGCGCACGCTGCAGGTCGGCCACGGCCGCGGGCATGTCGCCCAGCGCCTGGTGCGCCAGGGCCCGCTGTTCCAGCACCGACACCTCCTCCAGCGGCAGGCCGCTCGCGGCGTAGGCATCGGCGGCCCCGGCTAGCGCCTCGCGCGCCAGGGCGGCCTGTCCGCGGGCCAGCGCGATCAGCCCGCGGGCCTGGTGGATGGTGCCGGCCTGGTCGGCGGCATCGCTGTGGCGGTCGGATTCCAGCGCGTCGAGCAGCGCCTCGGCCTCGTCCGGCCGGCCCAGCCGGGCCAGCAGCACGGCCTGGTTGCCGCGCGCGGCATCGCGGCACACCTGGCCGGCCGCCTCGGCCGCGATCACGGTCTCGTTGGCCTGGATCGCCTGCTCGGCGGGCCCGGCCTGCGCCTGGCCATCCAGCGAGGCCACGGCATGGCCCAGCGCATGGCCCAGGTTCACCAGCACCACATAGGCCACCCAGGGCCGCTCGCGCTCGGCCACGGCGCGGCGCCAGGCGCCCTCCAGGATGCGGGCCGACACCCCGGGCGCCCCGAACTGCGTGAACAGGCTGCCCAGCGAGGCCGCGGCCGACAGGTGGTCCTCGACCCCGACGCGCGGGTCCTGCGAGGCCACCATCGCATCGACCGCATGGTCCAGCGCCCGCGAGACCTGGCCCAGTTCCAGCGCGGTGGCCGCCGCCAGCGCGGAGGCCCGCGCCACCCAGCGGGGCAGGTCGGCCTCGTTGGCGCTGGCCAGTGCGGCGTGGAGGTCCGCGTACTTCGCCTGGGCATCGCCCAGGTCGCCCACCGCGGCGGCGCGCAGCTGCAGCACCATCACCCGCAGTTCGATGCCGAGGCCCTCGGCCAGCAGCCCGTTGGCGACTGCGATCGCCGACCGCGCATCGCCGCCGCGGCGCATGGCCCGCGCCTCTTCCAGACGGGCCTGCCAGGCCTGTTCGGCGGCGGGCGATGGCGGTTCGGTGCTGACCAGCGGGGGGGTGATGAGGGCGCTGACCTCGGGCGGATGCCTGTCCATCCGGGTCACATCGGCAGGTCCCGGGCCAAACTGAAGGCCCGTGAAGGTCCTTGAAGGTCCTTGAAGGTCCTTGAAGGTCCGCAACCGTCCGAACCGGCCCCGGGCGGCCGGAGGTCTCGGCCCCGCGGCTTCAGTGCCGGGCTTGCGGCACCGAGCTGCCGCGCTCATGCCGGATGCCGCGCAGGATCAGGTTGGGCAGCCGGGCGTTGTCCCACTCGGGGCTGCGCGGCGGGCGATCGCCGACGCGCACGATCACCAGGTCCTCGCTCGGCACGATGTAGACCACCTGGTTGGCGTTGCCGTCGAAGAGGTAGAGGTCGGCGGCCTGGTAGGGCTCGCCATGCAGCACGCCGGGGATGGGCACCGTGGCCGGATTGCCCCAGCTGCGGCGCTCGGCGTATCGCCCGGCGACGAAGACGCCGAGCCCGAAGTGCGGGTTCTGCGGCGTCGGCGTGCGCACCTGCTGCACGAAGCCCGCGGGCAGCAGGCGCTGTCCTTCCCAGACGCCGTCGCGCAGCAGCAGCAGGGCCAGGCGCAGCCAGGTGTCGGCTGGCGTCAGCAGGCAGCAGCCCGAATGCGCCAGGCCGCCCGGGCGGTTGATCCACAGCTCGCCCGGCGCGGCGCCCAGCGGCACCATCAGCTCGGTGCCGATGAACTCGGCATAGCGGCGGCCGGTGGCCCGCTCGATCACCCGCGCCACCAGCGAGCTGTTGGCGTTGCTGTACTCGAACCGGGTGCCGGGCTCGTCGGGCGCGGGGTACTCGGTGACGATCACCTCGTCGTGCCGCGGGTGCAGGTAGGCGCGGTTGAGCACATCGTCGGGGCCGCTGGGGATGCCTTGCGCCAGCAGGCCGCTGCGCATGTCCAGCAGGTGCCGCAGCAGGATGCGCGAGCGGCGCGCATCGAGCCGCCATTCGGGCACGAAGTCGGCCACCGGCTGGTCCAGCGAGCGGATGTGCCCCAGCGCGATCGCCCGGCCCACCGCCAGCGTGGCCAGCGGCTTGGCCAGCGAGCGGCTGACCAGCGGCGCATCGGGCCCGGTGCCGGCGAAGTAGGCCTGCAGCTCCAGGTGCCCGCGGCGCCAGACCAGCAGCGCCCGCGAGGCACTCTGCTCGGCCAGCTGGCGGGCTTCGGCCAGCGCGGCGGGGTCGACCGTGGTCTCGCGCGGAATGGGCCAGGCCGGCCGCGCGGCCACGCCCGGCACCCGCTCGCGCGGCTGGTAGAGCTCGGCCGACTCGCCCGCGCGGCGCATCAGCTCGCCGCGGGCGGCCAGGGCCGCGCGTTCTTCGGGTGTGTCCTGCAGCCGGCCGAGGGGGGCGCCGGGCGGGCTGGGAGGGGCAGGAGGCGCAGGAGGGGCGGCGCAGCCCGCCAGCAGCAGCAGGGCCAGCGCCGCCAGCCGGCGCCCGCGCCGGATGGGTGAGCGCAGGCTCACTGCAGCTTCAGGTGCGGCGGCGGCGGCGGCAGCTGCAGGCCCAGTTGCCACAGCATGCTGATGTTGTCGGCGTCGCCCCAGCGCTCGATCACCTTGGCGCTGCTGTTGAACTTGTAGATGTCGATCGCCGAGATGCGGGCGCTGCGGCCGGTGGGCGCCTGGCCGCCGAACGGGCCGGTCATCCGGCTGATCAGCACCGTGCGGGCGATCACGTACTCGCCCTGGCAGACGATCAGCTCGTTCTCGAAGCGCCGCTCGCCGAAGGACTTGCCGGTCTCGTCGTACAGCCGCTTCATCATCGCCAGGGTCACGCGGTTCTTGCCGCCGCCGCCGGCGTCCTGGTTGTGGCTGTAGAACTCGTCGGCGTAGAACTTGCCGGCCACCGAGGCATCGCGCGGCACGAACATCTCGTTCGTCATGCCGAGGTAGGCCTGGTAGTACGGGTTGTCGGCGGCGCAGCCGACGACCGCCGGTGGCGTGGCCTGCTGGGCCGAGGCCGCGGCAGCCACCAGCAGGGGTGACGCCAGGCGCAGCAGGCGCAGGCAGCGGTTGCGGATCATCAAGTCATGCCTCTCGACGGCAGGCGCGCGGATTCACATGCGCAGCGAGGCCGCGCCCGCCGCGGTGCCGGTCTTGATCGTGTGCGGGCCGGTCCAGGCGTCGTGCTGCTCGGCGATGCGCCGCGCCAGCGCCTGCAGCCGCGGCACGTAGCTGCTCTGGATCTGGCCGGTGTTGCGCAGCGTGCTCTTGATGTAGCGCATCACCAGGCCGCCGACCACGCGGCCGCCCACTTCCAGCGGCACCGCGACATTGCCTTCGCGGTATTGCGGAAACTCCAGGTTGCAGAAGCCCTGCTTGCGGGTGCGGTTGATCAGGTACTCGATCTCCAGCGGGTTCTCGATGCCCATGTGGCGCTCGCGGGCGGCGCGCAGCGCGGCGGTCAGCGCCGACTGGCGTTCTTCCGCCGAGGCGAAGGCCAGGTAGCAGAAGCCCGCCGTGGCATGCACGATCGGCACCGAGAAGCCGATCTGGAACCGCTCCAGCGCGCGCGGGCATTCATGGTCGGTCGCCAGGCGGATGAACATCTCGCCGTCGCGCGGCATCGTGATGGCCAGCGGCCAGCCCAGTTCCTTGCCGGCTTCGGCGACCAGCGGCTTGGCCAGTTCCAGCAGCAGCATCTCGGTCTGGAAGCCCGAGGCCAGCTTGGTGACGCGGCTGGTCAGGCGGTAGTAGTCGCTGGGCGACTGCTTCTCGACATAGCCTTCCGAGGCCAGCGTCGTCAGCACCCGGTGCGCCGTGGTGCGCGGGATGCCGACCGCGCGCGCCACGTCGGTCACCGTGGCATCGCCCAACTCGTTCAGAAAGGTCAGCGCCCGCAGCGCCTTCTTCAGCGACTTGATTTCCTGACGAGACTCCATGACGCAACTCCATGGGGTTGAAAACGTGGCACGAGGATGACATAGGTCAGCCCCGTTGTGTGTCCGCAATGCGGACAAAGGGGCAGGATTGCCCGCTTCCGGGGGGGCTTTGAACGCTCGGATGGCAGCGCCGCCCGAAGGCCTCTCCAGGGCGCGTTTCCCTGTGAAACGCTGAGCTCGGCGGGTCTGCCGGGGCCCGTCATCCAGGCCCCGGCGGGGTGCGTCTGGCCGGTCCCGGGCGAGGTTCCCGGCTGTCCGCATTGCGGACAAGGCGCAGATCGGCGCTGTCCTCAGGGCCGCGCGGCCGGGGCTGTCGCGGTGCAGCCGTCCAGCGCCGCCAGCACCGCGTTCGGCAGCCGGCTGTCGTCCCAGTCGAAGGCATCGGCGCCGATGCGCACGATGGCCAGCCGCCGCGCCGCCGAGGCATACACCCGGTGGCCGCCGGCACCGTCGAAGAACACCATGTCCGGCGCGGCGAAGGGCTCGGCGGTCTTGACGACGAAGGGCGATGCGCTGCTGTAGCGGCGTTCGGCCACCGGCGGGCTGGCGCGCCACAGTTGCAGCCCGTAGCCCGGGTTGACCGGCCCCGCCGCACCCATGCGCGCGATCCAGGCCGGATCCACCACGCGCCGGCCGCCGACCTGCCCGCCGTCGGCGAAGAGAACGCCCAGGCGCAGCCAGTCCTCCGGCCGCGCCAGCAGCGTGGCCGAGGTGCGCGCCAGGCCGCCCGGGCGGTCCAGCATCACCCAGGCCTCGGCCGCGCCCAGCGGCTGCCACAGGCGGGTGGACAGCAGCTCGGCATACCGCGCACCGCCCGCCCGCTCCACCACCAGCCCCAGCAGCTGCGAGACGGTGTTGTGGTACTCGAAGCGCTCGCCCGGCCGCGCCGATGCGCTGGCGGCCAGCGCCACCGCCGCGCTGTCGGGGCCGAACATCAGGCGCGCGAAAGGCGTGTCGCCGGCCGGCGCGAAGGGCAGCGGCTTGAGGCCGCTGCTCATGTGCAGCAGCTGGCCGACGGTGATCGCGCCGCGCGCATCGCCGGCCCATTCGGGCAGCCAGGTCGAGACCGGCGCCTGCAGCGAGGGGATGCGGCCTTCCGAGATCAGCTGCCCGACCAGCAGCGCCAGCACGCTCTTGTGCATCGATGCGGTCTCGGCCCGCAGCTCGCCGTCGAAGCCGGGGGCATAACGCTCGAATTCAACCGCACCCTCGCGCCACACCAGGAACGCCCAGGTGCGCGTGCGTTCGGTCTCGGCCAGCGCGGCCTGCAGCCGCTCGGGCGCGAGGCAGCGGTTCTCGCGCCGCGGCAGGGCGGTGGGCTGCGCGCTGCCGGCCACCCGCTCGCGCGGCCAGAAAGCGGCCGGCGCGGTGGCCAGCGCCATCGGCGTGCCGGGGCGCGGGCGCGTGCCCTGGCGCCAGGCCTGGATCCAGCCGGCGTCGTAGGGCACCCCGCGCGCCGCGGCCACCAGCAGGTTGGGCAGCACATGCTCGCGCCAGCCGGGCGCGGCCTGGCCCACCCGCAGCACCAGCAGCTGCTGCGACGGCACGAGTGCCAGCTGGAAGCCGCCGGCACCGGTGAGGTAGACCAGGTCATCGGCCAGCGACGGGGCCAGGCTGCCCTGCTGCGCCTGCAGGCCGCGGTTGATGCGCGGGTCCATCCAGGCCGCGCCGCGCATCAGTTGAAGGCCGAAGTTCGGGTTGGCGGGGCTGGGCTCGCGCATCGCCTCGACGAAAGCCTGCGGCAGCAGCCGCTGGCCCTGCCAGACCCCGCCCTCCAGCAGCGTCTGGCCCACGCGCACCCAGTCGCGCGCAGTGCTGAAGCCGCAGCAGTAGGCCATCACGCGGCCGCCTTCGCGGTCCAGCAGCATCTCCATGTCGCCGGCGCCCAGCGGCTGCCACAGGCGGCGCGAGAGGTAGCGCTCCACCGGCTCGCCGGTGGCGCGCTCCAGCACCAGGCCCAGCGCATGCAGAGTGTCGTTGTCGTAGGCGAAGCCCTCGCCCGGCGGGTACGAGGGCCTGGCGGTGCGCACGATGGTGGGCACGTCCGAGCCGTAGTGCATCCACATGAAGCGGTGCGCGGGGTCGGTGTTGAAGGGCGTGTTGAAGCCGCCGCTCATCGCCAGCAGCTGGCGCAGCGTGATGCGCTCGCGCGCGGCATCGCGCCACTCGGGCAGCCAGCGCGCGGCCGGATCGTCGAGCGAGCCGATGTGGCCGTCGGCCTGCGCCGCGCCGATGGCCATCGCCATCAGCGTCTTCATGAAGCTGTGCGAGCTGAAGATCGTGCGTGCGTCGCTGCCGGCGAAGTAGCGCTCGGCCTGCACCACGCCGCGGTGCACGACGATGAAGGCGGTGGAGCCATTGGCCTCGGCGAACTGGGCGGCATCGTCCAGCGCGCGCTGCGGCAGCGTGAGGCGCCCGGCATCGGCCAGCGGCAGGAAGGGCCCGGGTGCGCCGGGCACGGTGCGCACCGGGCGATACCACGCGCGGGGGGGCGACAGCGGGTCGGCCGGCGGATGGTCGATGCGCCACCAGTACGACGCCCAGGTGGCCGCCTCGGGGCCGGTGCGCGAGGGGGTGAAGTCCGCCGCCCCCTGCGCCCGCGCGCCGTCGCCGGCCAGGGCCAGCAGCAACGGGATCGCGGCGCAGGCGCGCCGCAGGTGGCCGGTGCGACGCCGTGTCACTTCGCCCGCGGCGGCGCGGGCTTCTGCTCGCGCGCGTAGCGTTCCAGGCTGGACAGGCTGGGGTCCTCCCAGCGCTCGGGCGCGGTCAGGTACTTCGGGTAGCGCTGCCGCACGCGTTCCACCACGTCGGCGGGGTGGTAGTCGAGCGAGGTGCGCAGCGCCACCTGGCCCATGTACATCATGTGGCCCGGCGCCTGGTCCATCAGCATCCACGGCAGCCAGGGGGTGATGCGGCTCCAGGTGCCGTGCGAGGGGATGTGGTCCAGCTCGGCGTTCTCCAGGTCCTCGCGCCGCACGAACCAGCGGAACAGCTCGGAGACCCGGCTCATCGGCCCCGGAGACTCGCGCGGCCATTGCTCGGGCCGCAGCGCGCTGGGGTAGAGCAGGTGGATGTCGGCTTCGACGACCGCGGTCTGGTCGTCGAACAGGCTCCAGTTGCGGATGTAGGGCCGGCGCGGCGGGCGCTGGGTGTTCAGGCCGCCATAACTGGGCGGTTCAGGGTACCACTCGCTGATGACGTAGTTGAACGGGTCGTTGGCGATGTCCACCACCCGCACCCGCTCGCCGGTCAGCGGGTTGTCCCACTGGTCCATCAGCTTGCCGGTGGCGAGGTCGCGGTAGAACACCAGCTCGCGGCAGAGGCGCTGGTAGCTGTTGTCCGGCTGGCGCACCACTCGCCAGGCGCTGAAGATCTCGAAGCGCATCAGCGGCTGCAGCCGGTGGCCGTCGCGCACGGCGCACAGCACGCCGCTGCCGCCGCCGTAGATGAACTTCGACGGGTCGACGTTGCCTTCCATCCGCGCGCTGATCTCGCGGTTCCAGATCGGGTCCTGGAAGGCCAGCGGGCGGCGCGCGGCGGCCTTGGGCGCGCTGGCACAGCCGGCGAGCGCGCCGGCCCCCAGGGCGGCGGCGGTGGCCAGCTGGAGGGTGCCGCGGCGGGTGGGCTTGTCGGGGTTCATGTGGGCTTCTTCAGGTGGGTGAGCAGGAAGGCGAGGGCATCCTGGGCCGTCTGCCGCGGGCGTTGCACATGCAGCATATGCCCGCCCTCGGGGTAGAGCACACGCTCGCGCACGGGGGCACGGCGCAGCGCGGCGACGAAGGCATCGGCGGTCTGGGTGGACAGCGCCTGGTTGGCCGCGCCCCACATCACCAGCGATGGCGCACGCACATGCGCCAGCACCCGCTCGGGCGAGCCGCGTTCATAAAGCCGCAGCGCAGCGGCCGCCTCGTCGCCGCGGCCGGCGATGTTGGTGAAGGCCAGCTTGCGCTGCACCATTGCCGGGGTGATCAGCGCCGGGTCGTTGAGCATGAACTCCAGGAAGCGGCGCACGTCGGCCTCGCCCACCTGCGGATCGGTGAGGATGTTGGTGCCGGTGCTGGCCGGTGCGCGCTGGCCGAACTGGATGCCGGCCGAGTTGGCGAGGATCAGCGCGCCGATGCGCTCGGTGCGCGTGGCCGCATAGCGGAAGGCCACCAGGCCGCCGAACGAGACGCCGACGATCGCGAAGCGCTCGATCTGCAGCGCATCCATGAAGCCGTCGACCAGCGCCAGCAGCCGGTCGACCGAGTAGTTGCCGCTGGCCACCGGCCCGGTGAGGCCGAAGCCGGGCAGGTCCAGGCGGATCACCCGCAGCTGGGGCTTGAGCACCGGCGCCCAGCCGTCCCAGTCGGCCAGGTCGCCGAAGGTGCCGTGCACCAGCAGCACGGCCGGGCCCTCGCCTTCGTCCTTGTAATGCACCCGCACGCCGTCGACCTCGATGAAGCGCGAGTCCGCATCGCCGTGCCGGGCGATCGCCTCGGACAGCGGCAGCGTGCGCGTGGTGGCCGGCGGCGTTTGCGCCCTGGCGGCCGGCGGCAGCAGCAGCGCGCTGCCGCCGGCCGCCAGCGCCGACCAGGCGGACAGCGCGCAGAGCATGCGGCGGCGGGGCCGGCCGGCATCGCCGCCTTGCGGCGTGGACGGGTTCGACGCCGGGGCGCGCTGGCTGCAACGGGGGCTCATGCGCGGTCCAGGTCGTCCAGCAGCGCCATCACCGCGTTCTCGGCCGATTCACAGGCGCCTTCCAGCCCGGGGAAGAGCCGGCCGCAGTGCTCGCCGGCGAAGTGGAGCGATTCCACCGGCTGCGGCAGCAGGGCGGCGAAGCGGCCGATCTGCCCCGGCCCGAAGCTGGCGATGTATCCGCGGTTGAAGGGTTGGGCCGCCCAGTCGTGCGCACCCACGGCGGTGACCGCACCGGCCGTGGACGGCCGCAGCCGCGCCAGCTCGGCCACCGCCCAGCGGCCGAGGGCCTCGACGCTGCGGCCGGCCAGCGGTTCGGTGCCTGGGCCGTTGACGAAGGCGATCAGCTGACCGTGCGGCAGGTCGGCGCGCGGCACATGGAAGACGCGCTCCAGCGCGCCGTCGCTCCACAGGTCGGGCGCCATGCCGTCCTTCTCCCAGAAGGGCGCATCGACGCGCAGGAAGACCATCAGCGCGTTGCCGTAGGCGATGTCGCGCCAGGCCTCGCGCTGGGCCGCGGGCACCGGGCCGCGCACCGCGACATCGCGCCACACCGACAGCGGCACGGTGCTGATCGCCGCGCGCGCGCTGTGGGTGCTGCCATCGGCACAGCGCACGGTGACGCGGCGCGGCTGCAGCGCCACCTCGCGCACGGCGCGGTTCAGCAGCACCGGCTGGGTGAGCGAGGCGGCCATCGCGCTGGTCAGCGCATCGGTGCCGTCGCGCACCAGGTGGGTCTGGCCGTTGCGCATCTCCCAGAAGTAGAAGTGCAAGCGGCGCAGCTGGTCCAGCGTGCTGGTCTGCGCCAGGCTGCGGGTGGAGGCGGTCACCTCCAGCAAACGCAGCGCTTCAGGCGATGCGCCCTGGCCGGCGATGTGCTCGGACAGCGGCATGCGGTCCAGCGCCGACAGCTCGGGCTTCAGCCAGTCGTCGAGCTGGCGGATCGCGCTGCGCGGATCCAGGTACTGCAGCAGCAGCGCCGCGGGCGTGCGCTGGCGCTCGTTCGCGGCCAGGCGGTTCAGCGGCGAGGCCGCCCAATCGCGCGCGGCCACCAGCTGCTGGCCGATGGCGATCGCGCCGCCGCCGCCGGTCTGCGAGGGCCCGCCCGCGGGCCGCGGCACCAGGGCCACGCCCAGTTCGGCCGCCGCCGCGCGCACCCGGCCGTAGGACGGGCCGATCTCCACCGCGCCGTACTCGGGACGGCCCGGCACGCCGCGGCCGGTCCAGCAGCGGCCCCCGACCCGGTCGCTCGCTTCCAGCACCGTGACCTTCACGCCCTGCGCCTGAAGCAGCCTGGCCGCATGCAGCCCGGCGATGCCGGCGCCCAGCACCAGCACATCGGCCGGGGCCTGGGCGCGGCTGCTGCCGGCGGTCAGCGCCAGCGACGCACCGGCAGTCTGGACGAACCGGCGGCGGGTGAGGCCACGGTGGGGGGCGCGGTGGCAGGGCATGGCCGCCGAGTGTGGCGCAAGCCCGGGGCCTGCCAACGGGGTCGAAGCGGCAGCGTCCGGCACTCGGACACCGCGTGCGGCCGGGCGCCGGCCCTCGGCTGCGCTGCGATTCAATCGCGGCCAACATGAACGCTTCCCCCGTGCTGCCTGCGCTGGTCGACGCCCTGGGCGAGTCAGCCGTCAGCGCCGATCCGGCGCACCGCGCGCTGATGGCGCGCGACATCTACCGCGGCGGCGGGCTGCCGATTGCGGTGGTGCGCCCGCCCGATGTGCCGGCCCTGCAGCGCGCGGTGGCGCTGTGCGCCGAGTCGGGCTGCGCGATGGTCGCGCGCGGCGGTGGCGTCTCCTACACCGACGGCTACCTGCAGCCGGCCGGCGGCCATGTGCTGTTCGATCTGGGCGCGCTGGATCGCATCGAGGTGGATGCGGCGTCGCGCACGGTCACGGTCGAGGCCGGCGTCACCTGGGCCGCGCTGCGCGAGCGGCTGGCCGCACAGGGCCTGCGCACGCCGTTCTGGGGGCCGTTCTCGGGGCTCGTGGCCACCGTGGGCGGCAGCATCAGCCAGCATTCGATCAGCCATGGCAGTGGCGCGCACGGCATTTCGGCGCAGTCGGTCATCGGGCTGGAGGTGGTGCTGGCCAGCGGCGAGCTGCTCGACACCACCGCCGTGCCCGGGATGCGCTTCTACGGGCCGGACCTGACGGGGCTCTTCACCGGCGATTGCGGCGCGCTGGGCATCAAGGCGCGCATCCGGCTGCCGCTGATCGCCGCGCGCACGCACCACGAGGCGCTGTCGTTCGCCTTTGGCGACTTCGCGTCCTTCCATGCCGGCCTGCAGGCAGCGACGCTGGAGGGGCTGGACGACGAGCATTTCGGCCTGGACCTGGCGCTGTCGCAAGGGCAGATCGGCAAGCAGCAGGGCCTGGGCGCGCGGGCGCGCATCGCCGCCGACGTGCTGCGCGCCGCACCCGGCGCCTTCAGCGGCCTGCGCCAGTTGCTGCGCATGGCCGCGGCCGGCGAGGCGGTGCTGCGCGATGGCGCCTACATGGCGCACTTCATCGTCGAAGGCAGCTCGGCGCAGGAGGCGGCGGCGCGGGCCTCGCGCCTGCGCGGGCTGCTGCTGCCGACTGCACGTGCCATCGCCAACACCGTGCCCGCCTTCGTGCGTGCGATGCCCTTTGCACCGCTCAACAACATCTTCGGCCCCGGCGGCGAGCGCTGGGTGCCGCTGCATGGCGTGCTGCCGCATGCGCGGGTGGCCGACTTCCACGCCGCCTGCTGCGCGCTGCTGCAGAGCCGGCGCGAAGCCATGCAGGCGCACGGCGTGTGGACCGGCACCATGTTCACCAGCGTCGGCAGCACCGGGCTGCTGTACGAGATGGCGCTGTACTGGCGCGATGCCGGCACGCCGCTGCACGATGCGCTGCTGGCCGCCGATGCCCGCGCCGCGCTGCCGCAGCACCCAGCCAGCGCCGAGGCCGCGGCCTTCGTCGAGGCGCTGAAGGTGGCGCTGGTGGATCTGCTGGCGGCCCATGGGGCGGCCTTCTTCCAGATCGGGCGCGCCTATCCGTACCTTTCGCGGCTGGATCCGGCCTCGCGGGTGCTGATGAAGGCCGTCAAGGCCGCGCTCGATCCGCGCGGCCTGATGAACCCCGGAGTGCTGGGGCTGTAGCGCAGCGGGGCGGGGGCGCCGAGGCGTCCCGGATCGCCCGCCGGCTCGCCTCAGCGCCCGGCCTGAACGCCCGGCCTCAGCGCCCGGAAGCCCTGAGCGTCCCTAACGCCGATCGACGCTGGCCAACCCCGGTCAGCGCCGGCTGCAGTGCTCGTCCAGCAGCGCGTTGAAGGCGACCACTTCTTCGATGAAGGGCGCGTGGCCGGCCTTCTCGAACTCGACTACGCGGGCCTTGGGGATGGCTTGCTTCAGCAGCTCGGCCACCGGCGCCGGCACGATCGGGTCGCGCTTGCCGAAGACCAGGGTCACCGGCAGCGTCAGCTGCCCGGCGATGTCGCGGTTGGTGTGGCCCATGCGGCGGATGCTGCCGCGGTCGATGAAGGGCGCGGGCCGCATCGCGATGGCGCTCAGCTTGGCCATCATCTCGGGGCCTACGGCGTCGGCCTGGTAGACCCGCTCGGTGGCGCCGATGCGGGTGGCGAGGTTCAACTCGATGTCGGGGCTGACCACCGTCTGCACGATGGCTTCGAACGCGGGCGTGCGCGGCGGTTGCACCATGCTGGCTCCGCTGGCGACGATCATCAGCCCCGCGGCGCCCTGCTGGCCGTGCACCCGCAGGTAGTCCATCGCCACGTTGGCGCCGAAGGACCAGCCCACCAGCAGCGGCTTCTTCAGGTCCCGCGCGGCCATCACGCGGGCCACGTCGTCGGCCCAGACCTGGGCGTTGTCATAGGCCTCGGGCTGCCAGGGCTGGCCCGAGTTGCCATGGCCGCGCAGGTCGAAGGCCACCAGCCGGCAGCGCCCGGCCAGATCGGACTTGAACTGCCGGAACCAGCTGACATAGCTTTGCCGGTAGCCGTGGATCAGCAGCACCGCCGATGCGCCGGATCTCCGATCTCGACCACGTTCAGCGGCACGCCGCCCGCACCTTCGACGGTGGAAAAGCGGGCGCCCTCGAACTCGGTCGTGGGTTTGCCCGCGACCAGGGTCTGCGCCTGTGCCGATCCCATCGCCAGCAGGCCGGCCATCAGCCCGAAGGCCCAGCGACAGCGGCTGTGGATCGGTGCATGCTCACGCCCGGGTCAGTTCAACCAGTTCATAGGCGGTCTGCATGTAGCCGCCGGCCTGGGCCTTGAGGAACGTGTACTCGCCATCGTCGGTGCACCAGACATCGTAGACCGGGTGCTCCTCGGGCAACTGGCCCTTGGTGTCGGTGTAGCGGAAGTGCAGCGCATCGAAGCGGCCGGCCGTCACCGTCACCCGGTCGCGGCCGACGAACTCCAGCCCCCAGCCCAGCCGGTAGAGCATCGGGCGTGGCGCCGCGGTGGTCCGGCGAGGTGAGCATCAGGTTCGGGCAGAACTGCTGGCCCGGGCCCTTGGGACAGGTCATACAGCCGCAGGCCCAGCGCATCGGCCACGGTGGGATGGGCGCCCAGCCAGCGCACCCGGCCGTCGGTGCGGATGCGCTGCGAGATGCGGCCGTCGCGGCGGTTGAAGGTCTCGCATTCGGCCGACTCGCCGTCGAAGCGGATGAAGCCGGTGCCTTCGTACTGGTCGCCCACCGTCAGGCGCACGCAGCAGTCGACGGGATACCACTCGGGGTCCAGCGCCAGCATCACATCGCGCAGGGACGTTGGGTTCGTCATCGATCTCGGTGTGGGAGTGCATCAGCACATGGCCATCGTGCTGGCGCGTGATGCTGAAGTACTCGCGGCCCCGCTCCCGCGCCCATGCGTTCGGGCTTGGTGCTGGTGTAGAGGATCTTGCCGCGAAGGGTGTGATGCTTCATGTAGAGGTCCGGTGCAAGGGCAACGATCTTCCGTTGCAGGGGCCCACGCGGCTGGGGCTGGCTGCGGCGCCTGTCCCGGGATGCGGAGTCCGCTCCGGCGCAGGCGCAACGAGGTCGTGTCAGTACTGCAGCGCCAGGGTGGCGCCGACGGCGCGGCGATCGCCGAGCAGCGGTGCATAGGTCACGCCCGAGCCGGGACCGCCGGCGCCGAACGTGGTGAACGCATAGCTGACGTACTGGCGGTCGGCCAGGTTGCGGCCCCACAGGCGAAGCGACCAGTTCGCCGCTTCCACACCGATGCCACCGTTGACCAAGGTGCGCGCGGGCGCCCAGGCCAGGTTGGTCGGGTCGACGTACATCTTGCTCTGGTAGGACACATCCGCCCGGGTCGTCAGGGTCAGGTTCTGGCCTGCCCACTGTCCGATGCCGCTGCGCCAGTGGCGCCCAGGGTGGCCATCGTGCCGGGCGCGCGCGGCACCGTCTTGCCGCCCAGATTGGCCAGCGAACGGAAGGGACAGGTGGTCGCAACGGTCGCCGGCGAGCACAGCGCCCGCGCAAGGTTGGTGTCGATGGCATCGTCCTTGTAGAGCGCCCGCGTGTAGGCGGCACTGGCGTCCAGGGTCAGGGCGCGCACAGGCCTCCAGCGCAGGGTCGCCTCCAGACCCTTGATGTCGGCGCCCGAGACGTTGCCGATGATCGTCGGCGTTCCGATCGCCGCGCCCGTGGCCGGCCGCGGCACCTGCAGTTCGGACCAGTCCACCATGTAGGCCGCCGCATTGAAGAGCAGGCTCGCATCGCTGTTGGTGGCCTTCACGCCCAGCTCATAGGTCCAGTTCTTCTCGGGATTGAAGACCCGGTCGATGTCCTGGGGCGGCGTCGGGTTGAAGCCTCCGGACTTCACACCCTGGGCAGCCGATGCATACAGCATGGTGTTGGGGTTCAGCTTGAAGTCGCGATCAGGCGCGGCGTGAAGTAGGTGAACTGACGGGTGAACACCGGGCCGGTGGAACGTTCGCCGGAAAGGTCAGGGCCTGCTGGGTGATGGTTTCCCGTGTCTCTCGACCTTCAGCCGTGATTCGAAGGCCGGGCAGCACCTCAGCCGATACCGAGGCAAACAGGCCATTGATTTCCCTCGTCCGTTGCGATGCCGAGAAGCCGGGTGGGAAGAGGTCGCCGGCCGGGAAGAAGGTCGTGGACAGCGTGGCGCCTGAGTTGGGCACTGCGGCGTAGGTGGCACCAAAGCTGTAGTCGTTGACCGTGGAGTAGAAGATGCCCAGCATGGCGCGCAGCTTGCGCGTTTCGTAGGTCAAGCGGGCTTCCATGCTCTCGCTTTCAATGCGGCCGTTGCCACGGCTGTCCAGCAGGGCCCGTCCGATGGCCGCGGGCAGGAAGGGCGAGAAGCCGACACCCCGTTCCGGGTCCCGCGAGAGCGTGGCGTTGTTGAGGTTGTCGGCCTCGGTGCGGCCATAGGTGGCGGTGACGCTCCACTTGTCGCTGAGCGCATGGTCGACCGAGAAGCCGTAGACGTTGCTGGTCGTGTCCTGCGAGAAGGCGCGGCGGTCGGCCACCAGGCCGGCGCTGCGCGGCTCGCCGGTGGCCAGCGTCGGTGTGGCCGGCAGGGCGCCGCAGTACAGGGCATTGACGCCATTGTTGGTCTGCAGCGCGGCCTCGAACGGCTGGCAGTTCATGTTGTTGAAGGCGCTCACCAGGCCGCGTGCGGCCATCTGGTAGTTCGCAGGGCTTTCCACAAAGATGCTGCGATGGTTCCAGAAGAAGTGCACCTCGGTGTCGTCCGACGGCTGCGCACGGATCTGCAGCAGCGCGCCCTTGTTGTCGTAGCCGTTGAGGTTGCCGGAGGTGCGGACTTCGGGGCCGCTGATGTTGGCTGACAGCAGGTTGTTGTTGGGCCAGGTGCCGTCGATCTTGCTGCTCGAGACCGCCAGGCTCACTGCCGCGGCCTTGCCCAGCGGGATCGAGGCCAGCGCCTTCAGGTCTCGGCGCTGGTAATTGCGATCGTGACCCTCGCCGCGCAGGGTCGTCTTGTCCAGGCTGGGCTTCTGCGTCACATAGCTGATGGCGCCCGCAAACGCGTTGCGGCCGAACAGGGCCGACTGCGGACCCTTGATGACTTCGACGCGCTCCAGGCCCAGCAGGTCGCTGTCGACCTGGTAGGAACGCTGCAGGTAGATGCCGTTGAAGTAGCTGGCGACGTTCTGCACCGGGTTGGTGACGCTGTACTGGGCCTGGCCGCGGATGGCCGGCTGCGCCAGCGCGCTGGTGGTGCGCTCGAAGGAGAAGCCCGGGGTCAGGCGGGCGACATCTTCCAGGCCCTGCAGGCCGTTGGCCTGGATCTGCTCCGCGCCGAAGGCGGACACCGACAGCGGCACCTCCTGCAGCCGCTCCTTCACGCGCCGGGCCGTGACGACGATGCTCTCGATCTCGGCGGCGGACGGGGCCTGGGGGGCGGTCTGGGCGCTGGCGGCGCCCGGCTCCAGCAGCAGCATCGCGGCGAGCGCGACGGGCGTGATGGCGATGCGGCGCAGATGCTTCTCGGCGTGTTTCATGGCGACCTTTGCGTACTCAGCGGGGGTGTAGGGGAAGCCTGGGCGTTGGGGCCGGTCGGGTGTGATCGGCTGCGGATCATTGGAAGCCGGCTTGTCCGGACATGTCACCGCTGCGTTCCGCACCGTCCGCATTTCGGACCGTGGCCATGAAGCGTTGGCGGTGGCCCGCGGCGCGCGGCGGCGGGCTCAGCGGCTGGCCGAAGGCGGCGTGCCCGCGGGCGGCAATGCGGCCCGCAGCAATTCGATGTCCTCGCCCGCCGGGCCGCGCAGCAGCGCGATGTGCGATGCGGGCCAGCGCGGATCGGCGCCGATCGGCTGCCAGGGGCGGTCTGCCGGCAGCGGCAGCGCCGCATCGGCCACGATGCTCACCAGCGCCACGCCGGCCGGCGGCCGCGGCGCGGGCGGATGCTCGGGCACATGGTCGATCTCCACCAGCGTGCGGCCCGCCAGCTGCAGCGAGGCCATCGGCCGCCTGAGCTCCGGATCCTGTCCCAGGCAGCGCGCCAGCGCGGCAGCGCGGGCCTCGAAGCGCAGGCCACGGCCGCTCAGGCCGGCCAGTGCCTCGTACCAGGCCAGCGCGGCATCGCGGTCGGGTGCGCTCAGCACCGGGATGAAGAGGCGCTCGGCCACATGGCGGGCCGGGGCCGGCAGCTCGAAGGGCGGCACCGGTGCCCGCACCTCGGTGAGGTAGTACACCTCGCCATCGGGGCCTGCCACCTGCATCGCCCACAGGTCATCGCCCACCGACAGCGGGCGCGGGGCACCCAGCACGCGGTAGCCGCAGTCCTCCACGCGCTGCGCCAGCGCGTGCACATCGCGCACCAGCACCTCCAGCGCCAGCCAGCCCCGCTGGCCCATCGGGGCCGGGGACACGCAGCCGGGCAGGTGAAGAAGCCGCAGCCAGTGGGTCGAGGGATCGGCCGCATCGGCGCCCATCAGCACCAGCCGATGGCCGGCCAGCCGCGGCGCGCCCCAGGCCGCGGCCACGTCGGCGGGCACCGGGCCATCGGCCACCACCTCCAGATCGAAGGCACGGCGGTGGCGGTCGATGGCCGCATCGGCATCGGCGGTCACCACGGTGCCGCTCAGCACGGGGCCTAGGCGGCGGGCGGCGCTCATCGCAGCGTGCGCAGGTAGGCCAGCAGCGCGCGGCGGTCGGCCTCGGCGCTCAGGCCTTCCAGCGCCATCGTGGTGTCGGGCACCACCGCGGTGGGGCGCTCCAGCCAGGCGAGCAGCTTCTCCTCGGTCCAGGCGAAGCCGCCGGCCGCAAGCCCCTTGGAGTAGGCGTAGCCCGGCACGCTGCCGGCCTGCCGGCCGACGATGCCGGCCAGATGCGGGCCGACCTTGGCGATGCGCGGCTCGCCCGCCTCGTGGCAGGCCGCGCAGCGGATGAAGAGGCGCTTGCCGCGCAGCACCTGGGCCGCGTCCGATGCCGGATCGCCGACCTGCGCGGTGGCGGGCTGAGGCGCGCCGGCCTGGGCCTGGGCCTGGGCTGGAGCCAGCAGCAGGCTGGCGAGGCCGCATGCCAGCGCGAGGATCAGCGCGGGCGCGGGCCAGTGCGGGGACTTCAGGGCAGACGAGGGCGCAGGCATGGGGGCGGACAAGCGGGGGGTCATGAAGGGCAGCGTCATGCGCATGGGGGATGTCGGTCAGGCCGTGAGAAAGCGCTGCAGCGCATCGGCCCAGCCGTCCGGCTGCTCGAAGACCGACATCGCGCCGGCATCCGGGATCACCTGCGTGCGGCAATGGGGCAGCCGGCGTGCGGCTTCTTCCAGGCGGGCGCGGTCGAAGAAGAGGTCATGCTCGGCGCCCAGCACCAGCAGCGGGCAGCGCACATCCCAGATGTGCTCGCGCTCGGAGAGCCAGCCGAGCACGCCGTGGTGGGCATCGAAGGGCCGCAGCCGCGCCGCCTGGCCGACGATGAAGGGCCTGAAGCGCACGGCGGCCGGCGCGGTGGGGGCGAGCCGGCGGTAGCGCTCCCAGGCCTCGACCAGGAAGCGGCCCTCCTCGTCGTAGGGCAGGTCGCGCGACAGCGGCTGGCTGCGCAGCCGCGCCAGGAAGGCGGCAATCTGCGCCGCGGTGACCAGCATCTCGCAGGACACCGCCAGGTGGCTGACCCGCTGCGGCTGCGCAAGCGCGATCGACAGCGCCAGCGCCGCACCCGAGTGGTTGCCCGCCAGCGCCGCGCGTGGCAGGTCGAGCGCGTCCATCACCGCCAGCGTGCAGCGGGTGAAGTCGGCCATCGTGCATTCGCGCGGCGGATCGCAGGATTCGCCGTGGCCGATCATGTCCGGCGCATAGACCGTGAAGCGCGGCGCCAGCCGCTGCATCACCGCTTCCCATTCGATGCCCGACAGCGGCGCCTGGTGGAACAGCATCAAGGCCGGCCCGCTGCCGGCCTTGCGCACATGGATCTGCCCCTCGGGGATCTCGACGTAGAACTTGTACATCTCGCGCCTCTGTCTGCGTTCAACCGGCGAATCGGTCCGCGCTTCAGTCGTGCTGCAGTCGCGATCCGGCCCGTGTTCAGCCTGCCACCTGGACCAGCACCTTGCCCACATGCCGGCCCGACTGCAGGTGCGCCAGCGCGGCCGGTGCCTCGTCGAAGCCGAACACCCGGTCGACCAGCGGCGTCACCGCATGGCGGGCCACCGCCTGCAGCAGCGCTTCGAGCATCGCGCGCGGCCCGCTGGTCAGGCCGCGCAGCTGGAGGTTCTTCACCACCACGCCGGTCAGGTCGGCGAGTGCGCCGCCCTGGTCCAGCGCGCCGATCAGCGCCAGCCGGCCGTTCACCGCGGCGGCATCGATCGACTGCGCCAGGCTGCCGATGCCACCGGTCTCGACCACCACATGCGCGCCGCCGGTGGCCTCGCGCACCGCGGCACCCCAGTCGCTGCGCTGGGCGTAGTTCACCGTCACCTCGGCGCCCAGCGATCGCAGCAGGTCGAGCTTGGCCGCGCTGGACGAGGTGGCCGCCACCCGCGCACCCAGCGCCTGCGCGAGCTGCAGCGCCAGGATCGACACGCCCCCGGTGCCCAGCGCCAGCACCCACTGGCCGGGCTGCAGGCCGCCGAAGGGCACCAGCGCATGCCACACCGTGGTGCCGGCTGCCGGCAGCGCGGCCACCTGGGCATCGCTCAGCGCATCGGGCACGGCCACCAGCGCGGCGGCGGGCAGCACGATGTGCTCGGCCAGCCAGCCGTCGCGGCTGATGCCCAGGTCATGGCCCAGGTGCTGCAGCGCCCAGGGGCCGTCGAGCCAGTCCACGAAATGCGCCGCGGTGACGCGCTGGCCGGTCTGCCAGCCGCTCACGTCGCGGCCCAGGGCCTCGATGCGGCCGACCCCGTCGGAGAGCATCACCCGATGCTCGGGCTTGCGCGGCCCGTAGCGGCCGGAAAGGGCCAGCAGGTCGCGGTAGTTGAGGCCCGCCATGTGCACGCGCACGCGCACCTCGCCGGGGCCGGGCTCGGGCACCGGGCAACGGGCCGCCCGCATCGAGGCCAGGCCCTGCTGGGGGCCCATCTGGAACACCTGCATCTGCGTCATCTCAGTTTTCCACGGCAGCGATCGTCACAGCCTCGACGCCTTCATCCGCAAAGCCCCGAGACCGCCGCGGAACCGGCTGCGCCGGGCCACCGGCGTTGTCCCCGGGGGAAGGCGGCGCAGGCGCTGCGGTGGGCTCACGACTCGAACCTTCTGTAGCGCCCCAGGGCCAGCAGCAGGCCGGCCCCGACGAGCAGCAGCACCGCAGCCGCGTTCAGCACGCCGCTGTACGAGCCCGAGGCATCGTAGAGCCGGCCGAAGACCACCGGACCCAGGCCGGCCCCCAGCGCGAAGAAGCCGTACAGCAGCCCGTAGATCGCGCCGTACTGGCGAAGCCCGAAGTACCGCGCGGCCAGAAACGCCAGCACGTCGAACTCGACCCCGGCGGCAAAGCCGATCAGGAAGATCGCGCCGCGGGCGCTGCCGGCGCTCAACTCGCCGCCGGCCAGTTGCCAGCAGGCCAGTGCCGGGGCAACCAGCATCAGGAACGCCACGCCGGGCGCCCAGAAGCGGTCGATCAGCCAGCCGCCCACCACGCGGCCGGCGATGACCGCCAGGCCGATCAGCGACACCAGCCCGACGATCTCGGCCTTCGCAAAGCCGGCCAGGCGCAGGATGTTCTCCATGTTGGGGATCGGCCCGCCCACGCCGAAGGAGATGGCCGTGAACGACACCGCCAGCAACCAGAAGCGGTGGTCGCGCAGGGCCTCGCGCAGCGTCAGGCCGCCGGGCTCGCGCGGGGCGGTGCCACCGGCCGGGCCTCCGGTCGAGCCACTCGCCTGGCCAGCCGGCGCCTCGTGGAACCACAGCAGCGCCACCGGCAGCGCCAGCACGATGGGCAGCAGGCCCACCGCCACATAGGCCATGCGCCAGCCATGCTCGGCCAGCAGCCAGGCGGTGAAGGGCTTGACCAGGAAGCCGAAGATGCCGGTGCCCACCAGCGCCAGCCCCAGGGCCAGGCCCTTGCGGCGGTCGAAGCGGCCGTTGACCGCGCGCGTCCAGGTGATCGGCAGCGTGCCGGTGCCGGCGAGCGCCATCAGCGCCCAGGTGGCGTAGTACTGCGGCAGCGAGCCGGTGGACAGCGCAAAGCCCATGAAGGCCAGCCCGAACAGCGGCACCGAGACCAGCACCACGCGGCGCACGCCCACCCGGTCGGCCAGCCAGCCCACCGCCGGTCCGGCCAGGATCACGGTCAGCGTCATCACCGGGATGCCGGTCATGATCGCCCCCATCGACCAGCCGAAGGCCCGGGCCAGTTCGGGCGCCAGCATGCCCAGCGTGTAGAAGGGCACCGGTGACAGACCCAGCCCGATGCCCAGCATCGCGGCCACGACGATCTTCCAGCCGCGGGCGAACTCGCCATCGTGGCCGCCCTGGCCGACCGGATCGGCAGCGGGCAGGGGCATGGCGGCATCGGGTTTCATGGTGCTGCCGGTCAGTGTCCGGCGATTCGCGGCGGGCTCCTGCCGCGCGCGGCGCGCATGTCCACATGGTGGATGCACCCTCGGCGCGGCTGCTGCAAGCGGTGGCGCTGCGTATGCTGCCGCGCATCCGCCCGCCGGGCCGCCGCGAGGGCGGGCACCGGAGGGCCCAGCCTGAAGGTGACCCCGTGAGCCCTGCAACCCGCCCGCGCCGCGTCCGCGCGGCATCGCCCCCGCGCCGCATCATCGTCGGCATTTCCGGGGCCAGCGGATCGATCTACGGCATCCGCCTGCTCGAACTGCTGCGCGAGGTGCCGGGCATCGAGACCCATCTGGTGCTGTCGAATGCCGGCAAGTTGACGCTGACGCTGGAGACCGGCCGCAGCGTGGCCGAGGTGGCCGCGCTCGCGCATGTGCTGCACGACGCCAAGGACATCGGCGCCACCATCGCCAGCGGCTCGTTCAAGACCGCCGGCATGGTGGTGGCGCCCTGCTCGATGCGCACGCTGTCGGCGATCGTGCAGAGCCTGGCCGACAACCTGCTGACCCGCGCGGCCGATGTGGTGCTGAAGGAAAAGCGCCCCTTGGTGCTGCTGCCGCGCGAGACGCCGCTGCACCTGGGCCACTGCCGGCTGCTGGTGCAGGCCGCCGAGATGGGCGCCACCCTGGTGCCGCCGATGCCGGCCTTCTATGCCAAGCCGCAGTCGGTGCAGGACATCGTCGACCACACCGTGGGCCGGGTGCTGGATCTGTTCGACATCGACGCCGGCACGGTGCGCCGCTGGGCCGGCGTGCGGGCGGGGCGTGAAGGCCGCACCGACCGCGCGAAGCCGGCCGCGGCCGGCGGGTCTGCCGAGCCCGTCGGGGGCGCCGCAGCGGCCTGAGAACCCGTGAACGAATCGACCACACCCGCTGGTCGCGCCCGGACGACCCCGCTCGTCGTTGCAAATGCTCGCCCTATCGCTGGAATACCGCTGGATAGGGCTGCGCTCTGCGCCTGGATTGGGGCCGCCCTGTCGCGCCGCTCGGGCGCGTCCGATTCATTCACAGGTTCTGAGCACCCCCAGGGCCGGGCTTCGCCCAGCCCGCCCCCCGCGGGGGTCAAGGAAACTTGGGGCGGCCCGGCGTTTCCTTGAGAGGGCCCCCAGGGCCGGGCTTCGCCCAGCCCGCCCCCCACGGGGGTCAAGGCAACTTGGGGCGGCCCGGCGTTTCCTTGAGAGGCCGCGCCGCGGGCCCGGGCGGGCTGTCAGGCCGGGTCGTCGATGCGGATGCGCCGCGCGCGGCTGCCCTCGGCGCTGTGCCGCCAGGCCGCCCGGTAGGCGGCCTCCAGCTGGCGGGCAAAGCCCGGCAGGTCGAAGAGCGGCGGCGGCGGGGTGCCGGGCGCCCCAGCGTCCTGCTGAGCCGCGGCGACGAGCCGGGCCCGCAGCGCGGCCAGCGCGGGCCGGTCGTGCGCCAGGGCCACGGCGCGGGCCGCGTAGGTGTCGGTGTCGGCGCACACCAGCTCCGGCAGGCCGGCCGCGCGGGTGAGGCTGGCGCCCATGCGGCCCATGTAGCCCTTGCCCGGCCGCGTCAGCACCGGCAGGCCCGCGCGCAAGGCGCCGACCGCGGTGGCCCCGGCGTTGTAGGCGAAGGTGTCGAGGAACAGGTCCGCGATCCGATAACGCGCCAGATACTCGTCCATCGGGGCCCGCGGCGCGAAGTGCAGCCGCGCCGGATCGATGCCGCGCTGCGCCGCCTCGCGCGCCAGGTTGGCGCGGGCCTGCGCCGAGCCCTCCTCCTGCAGCCACAGCACGCCCTGCGGCACCTGCGCGAGGATGCGCATCCAGGCCTCGAACACCTCGGCCTCGATCTTGTGCAGCCCGTTCATGCAGCAGAAGACGAACGCATCCTCCGGCAGGCCCAGCGAGGCCCGGCTCGGCGTGTCGCCGATCGGCACCGGCGAGGCCACCGCGAAGCCGCGCGGCAGCAGCACCACCGTCTCGCTGAAGTCATCGGTGGCCGATTCGGGGATCACCGTCTCGTCGGCCAGCAGATAGGGCAGGAAATCCGCGCCCATGGTGTCCAGGTAGCCCAGCCAGTGCATCTGCACCGGCGCCGGGCGCAGCGCGAAGATCGCCGGCTTCGAGTAGGTGGTGTAGCCGGCCATGTCGATCAGCACGTCGATCCGGTCGGCGCGGATGCGCTCGGCGATCGCCTGGGCCGTGCTGCGCGAGACGTCGACGAAATGGTCCACCCCGGCGCGCACCGAACGGGCGAACCCGTCGTCCACCGCCAGCAGCGCATAGGCGAACACCTCGACGCGTCTGCGGTCGTGGTGTCGGAACAGGTCGTGCACCATGCCGCCCACGGCGTGGATGCGGAAGTCGGGCGACACATAGCCGATGCGCAGCCGCTGCGGCTCGGCAAGGGCCGGCGCGGCCGGATCGCCCGATGCAGCGGCTGCGTTGCCGGCCAGCGGGGCCACCGCGCTGGCGATGCCGCGCCCCAGGTGGCGGGCCACCGCCAGCCGCAGCGTGGCGGGCACGTCGACGACGTTGAGCGTGAGCGGCGGCAGGCCGCGCGTCGGCGACTCGCGCAGCAGGGCCTCGATGCGCGCGATCAGGTCGGCGACGCGCGCCGCCTCGTCGCGCCAGTCGCACAGGTGGCGGCGCGCCACCACCAGGTGGCAGGCCGCCTCGGTCGCCAGCGTCGGCTCGAGCGCGATCGCACGCTCGAAGCCCTCGGCCGCTTCCTCGAAGCGGCTCATGTCCGACAGCAGCTTGGCCCGGTTGAAGTGGGCGGTGCCGAGCCCGGGGTCGAGCGCCAGTGCGCGCTCGAAGCAGCCGAGCGCCTGGTCCAGGCGGCCCAGCACCATCAGCAGGCCACCCAGGTCGTTGTGGGTCGAGGCCCGTTGCGGCTGCTGCACGATCGCCCGGGCGAGGCAGGAGGCCGACTCCTCGATGCGCTCCTGACGCCGCAGCAGCCCGCCGAGTTCGAGCAGCAGCGCCTCGTCGGTCGGCGAGGCCTGCAGCCCGCGCCGCAGGCAGGCCTCGACGGTCCGCGGCCCCCGGGTGCGCGCGAACACGCCCGCCAGCGCGATCCACGCGGGCCCGAGCGTCGGCTGGGCCTTGACCACCTCCACCAGGTGGTCGCGGGCGGCGGCCATATCGCCGCGCGATTGCGCCAGCACGCCGAGGTTGTAGCGCGCCGAGAGGTAGCCGGGGTCCAGCTCCAGCGCCTGGCGGTAGGCCTCGGCGGCCTCGTCCAGGCGGCCCAGGGCCTTCAGCGCGTTGGCCTGGTTGTTGCGGTAGATCGCCGAATCGGGCCGCTCCTCGATGGCGAGCTCCAGCAACTGCAGCGCCTGCTCGGCGCGTCCGGCGCCCAGTTCGATCAGCGCCAGGCCGTTGCAGGACGGCGGATGCCGCGGCGCGAGCCGCAGGATCTGCTCGTGCAGCGCACGCGCCTGGTCCATCTGGCCGGCGCGCTGAAGGCGCAAGGCATCGCGGGTCTGGTCTTCAAGGGTGTCGAGCGTCATGGCGCGGCGCAGGGTAGGCAGTCCGGGCGCCGACCGCAAGCCCCGCGGCGGCGCGGCCATGCCCTGGCGTGGACGACTGCGCGCCGGCACCCCGGGGCTGCGGGGCCCGTCCGCCGGGCCCGGCCCACGGGCGGCGGCGTCCGCTACGCCGGATCGAACAGGTCAAAACCCCCATCCAGCACATCCCCCAGCCGCCCGGTGCGCCAGCCGGCCACGGCATCGCGCACCAGCGGCGAGGGCTCCTCGCGGTAGCGGCGCACGACGATCGAGGCCGGTGGTGCGGCGGCCAGGCAGCGCAGAGCCAGCTCGCGCTGCTGGTCGGGCCGGCTCGGGGCCAGCGGTTGCGGGGCCGTGCGCACGCGGGCGGCGATGCGGTCGAAGCCTTCGCGGTCGTCGGGGGTCTCGAAGACATGCAGGCCGGCCTCGCGCGCGAGCAGCGAGCTCACGCCCAGGCCCGAGATCGCCAGCAGCGCAGCGCCTTCGGCGGCCTCGTCCTGCAGCGCGTGCAGCCGCAGGCCGCGGCGCCGCGCCCATTCGCGGTACATGCGGCCCAGGCGGCGCGCCCAGTCGGGGCTGCGGCCATCGCTGCCTTCGGCGGCCACCGGCTCGATCGCGATGAAGGCATCGCCGGCCAGCCCGCAGTCCAGGTCGTGCAGCGCGGCGGCCGTCTGGTGCAGCCGCTGGGCGATGCCGGCCACCACCGACAAGGCCGGCGCGCGGCCGGTCTGCAGCCGCCGCGCCAGCGATTGCAGGCCCTCGGCCTCGGCCTCGATGCGGTCCATGCGCTCCATGCGGTCCAGCGTCCGGAAGCGGTCGTCGGCGGCCCAGAAGCCTTCGTGGTTGAGCATCGCCAGCAGCGCATCCTTCTGTGCGCGCCAGGCCTCGCCTTGCAGCCGCTCGGCCAGCGCCGCCAGCTGCGCGAGCACGAAGCGCCGCGCCTCGGCATCGCCGCGCGGCGCCAGCGACAGCCGGCCGAGCGACAGGCCCGCTGCGGCGCCGCTGCCGGCGCCCTCGGCATCGGCGGCGGCGGCGGGAGAGAGCGCGGACGGATTGGCGGATGGGGTGCCGGATGGGCTGGCGGGCAGGGCGGGCTCGTCCGGGTCGATGAACGCCACCTGGATGCCGCGGCCATCGCTGCGCGCGAACAGGAACTGGTCGCCCTCGGGGAAGCGGTTCTCGACGATGGTCATCGCCAGCGGCGCGAGCAGGTGCTCCTCGATCGCGCGGCGCAGCGGGCGGGCGCCCATGTCGGGCGTGAAGCCGCGTTCGAGCAGGAAGTCGATCGCCGAGGGCTCCCATTCCACCGCCCAGTCGCGGTTGCGGAAGCCGCGGCGCTTGACCACATCGCCCAGCTCCTTCTTCAGGATCTCGCGCATCACCAGCTTGGACAGCGGGCGGAACACCACCACCCGGTCGATGCGGTTGATGAACTCGGGCCGGAACAGCCCCGACAGCGCGCGCGTCACCTGGGCCTCGCTGAAGTCGGCGCCGCCGGGGCTGAAGCCCAGGCTGCCGCTCTGGTGGCTGGTGGCCCCGGCGTTGGAGGTGAGGATGATGATCGCGTGCCGGAAGTCGGCCACCTGGCCGTTGGCATCGGTCAGCCGGCCGTCGTCGAAGACCTGCAGGAACAGGTCCCAGACCTGCGGATGCGCCTTCTCGAACTCGTCGAGCAGCACCACCGAGAACGGCTGCTTGCGGATCTGGTCGGTCAGCGATTCGCCGGCCTCGGACTCGCCGCGGTCGCCCACCAGGCGGGACATCGACGCCGGGCTTTGCAGCTCGCTCATGTCCAGCCGCAGCATGCGCTCGGGGCTGCCGAAGAGGAAGGTGGCCAGCGTCTTGGCCACCTCGGTCTTGCCGGTGCCGGTGGGGCCGGCGAACAGGAACACGCCGATCGGCCGCCGCGGATCGACCAGCCCGGCCTTCAGCATCGCCACCCGGTCGACCAGGCAGCGCACCGCCTCGGGCTGGCCCATCACCCGCTGGGCGAAATGGGCGCGCAGCGCGGCGGCATCGAGCCCGGTGCGCTCATCGAGCACCGCGCGCGGCAGGCCGGTGATGCTGGAGACGGTGGCCAGCACCTCGTCGCGCGAGATGCGGTCGCCGCCGGCCGCCAGCACGCGCTGGCGCGTCTGCCGCAGCAGGCCCAGCACGCTGCCCGGCATGGCCGAGGCGCCCAGGTAGCTGCGCGCCAGCTCCAGCGCCTCCTCGGCCACCGAAGGCTCGGCCGCCAGGCCGCAGCCGATCACCTCGCGGGTCAGCAGCTCGCGGGCCACCGCCAGCGTGTTCTGCACCGGCAGCGGCTCGACCTTCAGCACCGTCACCGCAAAGCGCAGCCGGGGTTTCTGCTTGAGCAGCTGCTCCATCGCCGCGGGCGCGCTTTCGCCGAGCAGCACGATGCGGCCCGCGGTGATGGCGCCCAACACCATGTCCAGCGCGCTGATCGAGCTGTGCCGGTGGCGGCCCACCTGGCCCAGTTCGGCAAAGCCCGGCACCACCCACACCACCTTGCGGGCGGCGTCGATCTGCACGAGCAGCTTGCGCAGCCGGTCCTCCAACTGGCCCAGGTACGACTGCCCCACCATGATGTCGCTGGCGCTGGCTTCGAACACCGTCCAGCCCCGCTGCTGCAGCAAGGTGCAGGCATGCCGCACCACCGCCGTTTTGCCGACCCCCGGATCGCCCACCAGCACCACCGGGCGCGGCGGCTGGGCGCTGAGCGCTTCCACCACCGCATCGGCGGTCTGCTGCAGCGCGGGGTGGCCGATCACCGGATCGCCCTGCGGCGGCGCGTCGGTGCCGGCGCGGCCGGCATCGGGCCACACGCGCCCGATCTCGCCCAGGGCCTGCGCATCGACGCGGGTGCGCTCCCAGAGGTCCAGCGCCTCGCGCAGGCGCGGCGCGGCCGGGCAGCGCAGCGCGGCCAGCAGCGTGCGCACGCTGTCCTGGCTGAACTCGACCCCCGGCAGCGGGCTGAGCGGCCCGTCCAGCGCTTCGCCCTGCGCGGCGCGGGCTTCGATGAACGCATCGAGAAAGCGCGGCATCAGCGAATTGCCGGCCCAGTAGTCGGGCGCCTGCAGCAGCACGGGCCAGATCACCGGCCGGTCGGCCTGCGCGCCGAGAAAGCGCAGCAGGCCAAACAGCGTCCAGACGCGGGCGCCGCGCAGCTGCTTCAGCACCTCGGCGGTGGCCTCGGCGGCACCGGCGCGCGCGGCCAGCGCCTCGGCCGAGACCATCGCCAGCACCGAGCGGCCGCTGCCCACGCCTTCCACGAGCTGCGCGATCGGCACCGCGGGGTCGGACAGGATCGCCAGCGCCTGCTGGAAATGCGGCAGCACGATCACCTCGTTGGGGTGATCGCCGCTCTCGTCGTAGGGCTCGACCAGGCGCTGCAGCAACTGCTCCAGGTCGAGCGGCTCGCTGGCCGCGGTCGCGGGCGCCGCCGGGTCATCCGGGCTGCCCGGGGTGGGCCCGGCAGCCGCATCGGCGATGCGATCGTCCGTGGCCTCGCCGCTGGCGGGGTGTGTGGCATCGCCTGGCCCATCGGCGGCTGGATCGGCTGCGCCAGCGGCTTCGGCGGTTGCGCCCGCGGCATCCGCCGTCGGCGGCAGTGCCGCTGGCGGCGGGGCGATCGTCGGCCGCTGCTGCCGGCGGGCGCGGTGCAGGCCGAACAACACACCGCCGACGAAGGCGAGCAGCATCAGTGCCAGGGCCAGGGGGAACATCATCGGGGGTGGCTCCGGGATCGGATGGGCGGCATCGGATGGGGGCTTGCCGTGCGTGGCACGCGCGTGCCGGCCGGGGCGTGGCAGGCCAGGCCCGCCGAAGCCCTGGGCTGTCGGCCGGCCGGCCGGCGGTGACTGCGCGTGGACGCGGTCTGAATCGCTCGCGCGACCGGCTGCCCGGCGTGGAAGCCGGCGGCGCAGCGCGCGGCCATCCGGCGCGGCTCACCCGCGGCCGGCCCGGTCCAACGTCCGGCTGCGGGGGCTCGGCCGCCACGATAACGCGTTAGCAACGCGCAGGCGGTTCTCGGGCAGAGCGGGCGCGGTTCGATGGGGAAGGCCACGGTCCAGGGCAAGGCAGTTCAGCGACATGGGGCCGGGCCGATGCGAGGGCCCCGGATTTCACCCGAGGGGCCGGGGTCCGTCAATCGCGGGGCCGGCCGGCCGCGGGCACCGGGCCATGCCCGGTCGCCCCGGTGAGGACGGCGCCTGGGGGGCTTGCGTCAGACCCGGGCCTGCAGCCGGGCGCGCCGGCCGCCCCTGCCCGGCCCGCCGCCGGCGGGGGCGGTGACCGCACCGCGGGCCGGGCCGCGCGGCGCCTCTCCCCAACTCCGCTGGCCGCTCACCGCCTGGGTCGCAGGTGGCCACGGCAGAATCGGCCGCCGATGAGCGAGCCCCCCATCCCCCCTGCGGCACTGAGCTTCGGCCCGTTCGTGCTGGATCGGGCCTCGGGCCGCCTGTTGCGGGATGGGCAGCCGCTGGACCTGGCGCCCCGGCCCTGGGCGGTGCTGGCCCACCTGTGTGGCCAGGCCGGCCGCCTGGTCAGCAAGGAGGAGCTGCTCGATGCCGTCTGGGGGCATCGGCATGTCAGCGACTCGGCGCTGAAGGTGGTGATCAACAGCCTGCGCGGCAAGCTGGCTGATGACCCCGTCAGCCCCCGCTACATCGAGACGGTGGCGCGGCGCGGCTACCGCTTCATCGCCGCCCTGGGCTCGGCCCCGACCGCGCAGGACGGGTCGGTGGGCGCGGCGGCCACCGATGCACCGGCCGATCCGGCGCCGGGCGCGCAGCCACCGGCGGCCGCAGCGGACGCGGCCGTGCCGGCGGTGGTGGCCATGCCGGGGGCGGAACCGGTGGCCCGCGCCGCGGGCATCGCGGGCAACCTGCCCGCCAGCGCGGCGATGCTGGTGGGCCGCGAGCCGGCGCTGGCCGAACTGCGTGCGCGGCTCGCCGAGCATCGCCTGGTGACGCTGCTCGGGCCCGGCGGCGTCGGCAAGACGCAGCTGGCGATGGCCGCCGCGCGGCTGGATCCGCCGGCCGATGGCGTCTGGCTGGTGCGGCTGGAAAGCCTGGCCGATGCCGGCCCGCTGCTGGACACCATCGCCCGCACGCTGGCGCTGGGCGCCAACGCCAGCCGCAGCCCGCAGGCGCTGGCACTGGCGCTGTCGCCGCTGTCGGTGCGCATCGTGCTGGACAACGCCGAGCACCTGATCGAGCCGCTCGCCCCGCTGGTGGCGCAGTGCCTGGCCGAGGCGCCGCGGCTTCAGCTGCTGGTGACCAGCCAGATCCCGCTGCGGGTGGCCGGCGAGCTGCTGCAGCCGCTGCAGCCGCTGGAGGTGCCGCCGGCCGAGGGCGGGGCCGATGTGATCGGCTATGCGGCGGTGGCGCTCTTCGTGCAGCGGGTGCGCTCGGTCTTGCCGGCCTTCGCCCCGGATGCGCGCGAGCTGCAGGCCATCGGCCGGCTGGTGCGGCTGCTCGACGGCCTGCCGCTGGCCATCGAGCTGGCCGCCGCCCGGGTGCCGCTGCTGGGCACGGCGGGCGTGCTGGCGCGCATGGCCGACCGTTTTGCGCTGCTGTCGCGCGGCGCGCGCGATGCGCCGCAGCGCCACCGCACGCTGCGCCAGGCGCTGGAATGGTCCTTCGGCCTGCTGGGCGAGGACGAGCTGCGTGTGCTGCGCCGCGTCTCGGTGTTTGCCGGCGCCTTCACCACCGCGATGGCCGAGGCGGTGGCCGGCGATGAGGCGCTGCCGGAATGGGCGGTGCTGGATGCGCTGCAGAACCTGCAGGAGCACAGCCTGCTGGTGATCGAATCGGCCGGCGGCGAGCCGCGGCTGCGGCAGCTGGAGAGCGTGCGCGCGCTGGCCGCCGAGCATCTGCGCAGCGCGGGCGAGGAGGCGGCCACCCGCACCCGCCTGGCCCAGGTGCTGGACCGGCGCTTTGCCCAGGCGCAGGCGATGTACACCCGCACCCCGCTGCTGGACTGGCTGCCGCCGCTGCGGCCCGAGGCCGATCACCTGCGGCTGGCGATGGCGCATGCGGTGGAGCAGGTGGCCGCCGAGCCCCCGGGCGCCGGCTGCAGCAGTCCGCTGCGACTGGCGGTTGGGCTCTTCAGCCACGCGATGCTCTTCTGGCTGCGCAGCGGCCGCAAGCGCGAGGCCCATGGCTGGTACGAGGCGCTGGCGCCGCATGCGGGCCGGCTGAACGATCCCGGCCTGCGCGCGCACTACGGGCTCGCGATCGGCGCGCTGGCGGCCTACGGCCAGTCGCTGCCGCAGGCCGAGGCCTTTCCGTGGCTGGACGAGGCCGAGGCCAGCTTCACCCGCCTGGGCGACCCCCGCAACGCGATGCTGGCGCTGTACCTGCACGCCGCGCTGATGCAGCGGGTCGATCCCAGTGGCGACCGCACGCCGCTGCTGCAGCGCATGCGCGCGCTGGAGCAGCCCGACTGGTCGCCGCGCGAGCGCAACTTCGCCGCCTGGACCGAGGCGGTGAACGCCCACGGCCATGGCAACCTGCAGGCCTTTCGCGACTTCTGCGCCGACGACCTCGCCCGCTCGCTGGCCAGCGGCGACCGCGCCGAGGCCTGGGTGGCCGCCTTCGGCCTGGGCCAGGCGCTGTGGATCCTGAACGAGCGCGAGCGGGCGCTCGAGGTGCTGGCCGATGCGGTGCGCGACCTGCGCGCCAGCGGCCTGTTGCGCGAGTACGCCACCACCGCCGCGCTGGCCGCCAGCATGCGGCTCGCCGTCGGCTCGACCGACGACCAAGATGCCGCGATGCGCGAGGCCGCCGACGTCACCCGCGCCGAGGGCATGCTGTGGTGGATGGGCGATGCGCTGATGCTGCTGCCCGCGCGCCGCGGCGAGTGGCCGGCCGCGCTGCGGCTGCGCGACTGGATCGACGGCCGCATGCAGGCGCTGGGCATGAAGCGCAGCCCGGTGGCCAGCAGCCTGCGCCAGGCCTTCGACGATCTGCTCGACGAGGCCCGCGCCCCGGGCTGGCAGGAGCCGCCGCGAGCCGGTGCCCCGGCGCTGGACGATGCCGAGGTGCTGCGGCTGAGCTTCGGCTGAAGCGCGGTCATGGGCCATCGCAAAGCCGCGGACGCAGGCCCACGCCCAGCCGTGGGCATGGATCCAGTCGGGGCATCGGCATGGACTCGGACATGGGCATCCGCATGGGCACAGGATGGGCATTGGATGCGCACAGGGTGGGCGCCCGCCTGCCGCAGCGGACGATGACCGCGGCCGGCCCCCCGATCCACCTGCTCACCGCGCCGCCACCGCCCTCGCCCCCGCCCCAGCCCTGAACCGCCATGCCGACCTTCACACCCCGCCCGGATTCGGCCCCTTGCCGCGCAGCAGCCCGGTGCTCGACGGCCTGGGCGGCTTCTTCAGCCGTGGCGAGGGGCAGTCGCTCGAGATCGGCCTGCAGGTGGGCCGAACCACCTCAACGGGCGCGGGCTGCTGCATGGCGGGGTGATCGCGACGCTGATGGACGTGGGCATCGGCTACCTGCTGGTCGCCCGCTCGGGCGGGCGGCGGTGGGTGACCGCGCGGCTGTCGGTGGACTTCCGGGCCACGGCCGCGCCGGGCGAGTGGCTGCAGGTGCAACTCGATGCGGTGCGCGAGCAGGGCCGCAAGGCCGAGGCCAGCGCCCGCCTGATGGCCGGCGAGCGGCGGGTGGCCGAGGCCACGGCGCTGTTCATCGAGGCCGCGCCGAAGCCGGATGCGGACGCCGCTGGGCATGCCCAGGGCGAAGGCGCCGCCGCGCCGACCGCCGCACCAAGCGCCGCACCAAGTGCCGCACCAGCCCCCGCACCAGCTCCCGCACCAAGCGCCGCGCCCTGGCCTGACGATCCGGATTTCGCGCCCGATGCCGAGGGCCTGCGCATCGCGCTGGCGCGGCTGTGCGCGCCTGCATCGCCGCCCGATCCGGCCGCCGCGGCCGAGCCCTGGCCCGGGCAGCTGCCGGAGCAGGGCATCGGCGCCGCAGCCGCGCTGCACGCGCTGGCGCCGCAGGTGCTGGGCGGCGCGGCCCGGCTGGGCGAGCCGACGGCCTTTGCGCACATGGATCCGCCCACGCCCTGGGTGACCTGGGCAGCGACGCAATGGAACGCGGCGCTGAACCAGAACCTGCTGCACCCGGCCACCGCACCGGTGGCGCGGGCGATCGAGGCGCAGGTGGTGGCCTGGCTGGCGCCCTGGTTCGGCATGGGCGGCGGGCACATGACGCCGGGATCGACGCTCGCCAACCTGACCGCGCTGTGGGCGGCGCGCGATTGTGCGGGCGTGCGCGAGGTGCTGGCCTCGTCGGCGGCGCACTTGTCGGTGGCCAAGGCCGCGCACATTCTGGGTTTGGCCTACTGCGCGCTGCCGGTGGATGCCGAAGGCGCGCTGCGCGCCGATGCGTTGCCCGCCGACCTGTCGCGCAGCGCGTTGGTGCTCACCGCCGGGGCCACCAGCACCGGGGCGATCGACCCGCTCTCGCTCGCCGGCCGCGCGGCCTGGACGCATGTGGATGCCGCCTGGGCCGGCCCGCTGCGGCTGACGCGCCATGCCGCTGTGCTGGACGGCGTGCAGGCGGCCGACTCGGTGGCGGTGTCGGCGCACAAGTGGCTGTTCCAGCCCAAGCCCTCGGCGCTGGTGCTGTTCCGCGAGGCCGAGCGGGCCGAGGCGGCGATCCGCTTCGGCGGTGCCTACCTGGCGGTGCCCAACGTCGGCGTGATGGGCTCGCAAGGCGCGATGGCGGTGCCGCTGATGGCGATGCTGCTGGCCTGGGGCCGCGAGGGGCTGGCCGCGCGCATCGAACACGCGATGGCCCTGGCCGAGGGCTTTGCGGCCTTCGTGCGTGCGCAGCCCGGGCTGCAGCTGTGGGGCGAGCCGCGCAGCGGCGTGGTGGTCTGGCGGCCGCGGGATGCGGCGCGGTTCGAGCCGCTGGTGCACGCGCTGCCGGCTCAGCTGGCCTCGACCACGCAGATCGACGGCCAGCGCTGGCTGCGCCAGGTGGCGGCCAACCCCAACGCCGATCTGCAGCGGCTGCAGGCAGCCGTGCTGCAGGCGCTGGCCCGGGTCTGAGGGGGCAGCCTCGCCGGCAGGCCGGGCCGCGGGCTTGAGCCTCAGCGGGCCGGGCCGGGGATGTGCGCCGCGCCCAGCCTGGGGTCGGCCGGCGCGTCCGGCACCGGGATGCCCAGGCGGGCGGCCTGGGGCACGGCCACGCTGGAGCCATCCATGCGCCAGCTGATCGAACTCAGCGTGCCGCTGCTTCGCACGCCGCGCAGCAGCCGCGAGTGGTCGCCCGCGAGCGACAGGTCTACCGCGCGCCCGTTGCGCCCCGGGCCGGAGGCGGTGTAGGGGCTGGGCTCGGGCTGGTCCGGGCGCGCGCGCGTCTGGCCGTTGAGAAAGGCCCCGACCACGCCGGCCTCGGGCTGCCGGCCGCAGGCCAGGCCGCTGATCGAGCCGCGCGGCTCGACCCGCCAGGCCGAGCCGGCGGCCACCACAAAGCGCCCCTGGTGCGCCCGCACCGCCGAGCCGAAAGAGCCGCGGGCGCGCGAGCCGTAGGCATGCAGCGCGCCCGGCTGAGCCGGGTCCAGCTCGACGCCGATCTGCCAGTCACCCGCCGGCCCGGCGCTGCGGCCGCTGGTGCTCACCAGGGTCGGCGGGATGCGGATCAGCACGCCGGTCTGCGCCGGCTCGCCGAGTGCGCTGCCTGGATGCCGGGCGTAGGCCAGCGCGGCATCGCCCAATGCCGGCTCGGGCCCGGCCACGGCGGCAGGCCGGCCATCGGCCAGGTCCAGCACCAGGCAGGCGCGGCCGACCGGCGGGCGCAGTTCGACGCGCCGCAGCAGCCCGGCCGGCGCCCACAGCTCGATCCAGCTGCAGGCTTCGCTGGCCGGGGGCTGGCGCCAGGTCAGCATCTCGGCGGCCGGGGCGGGCGAGCCTGTCGATCCGGTCGATCCGGTCGATTCAGCCGATCCAGCCGATCCAGCCGATCGGGCCGGTGGGTCGGCCAGGCCCTGGGCTGGACGCTGGGCCGAATCGGGGGCCGCGCGTTCGCCCACGCCGTCTGCCGGCCGCTGGGTCGAGAGCACCGCATGCAAGGCCATCTCGTGGCTGTTGCCCGCGGGCAGGTAGACCTGCAGCCGGCCCTGCGATTCGGCCAGCAGCGCATCCAGCACCCGCTCGAACAGCGACGAGCCGTCGTGCGGCCCGAGCGTCGAACCGTAGGGCACGGCCACGCGCAGCGGGCGCGGGCCGCAGACCTCGCGCATCCAGCACAGGCCGTCGAGCACCGCACCGGCCAGCGCCGCCCGCGAAGGCGCATGCAGCAGCGCCCGCGGCAGTTGCACGCCGAGCACATCGGCCTGCAGCGCGGCGGCGGAATCGGCGCCCTGCAGGCCCAGGGCCGCATCGACCGGCGGCGCCGACATCGCCAGCAAACCCAGCACATGCGCACCATGGGTGCGGCGTGGGGCCAGGGCGCCGTAGCCGGCGGCGCGGTAGACCGCCGCCTCGTCGCCGGCGGCGGCCTCGATCAGGCCGTTCATCGCCGAGCGCTCCAGCACCGCGCCCCTGGCGGTAGCGGGCCGGGATGCGGCCGCGGGCGCCAAAGTCGGGCTGCGGATCCTGGTCCCAGATGGCCAGCATGCGGGTGCTGCGGCGGCCGCGCCGCAGCTGCAGCAGGCCCCGGTGCGCGAACGGCAGGCCGGTGTCGATCAGGCCCAGCACCGGCCCCTGGCCGGCAGGCGCTGCGACGCCGGCCGGATGCCGGTCATCGGCCCAGGCCGCCCGGCCGCGGCCCGCGGGGTGGCGCGGTGGCGGGCGCTCCAGCTTCAGCGGCTCGGCCAGTTCCAGATCGTCCACCGCGGCGCAGTCGACGAGGCTTCTCAAGCCGTCCGGGTCCACCCAGCCGGTGAGGAAGGGCCCGACCACCGCGCGCAGCGGCTCCGCAAGCGGCGGCAGATCCTCGGTGCGCGCGCCGGGCGCGAGCGCAAGCCAGATGCGCATCCGGCGGGGGTCCTGCAGCGCATGGTCGGCCAGTTGCAGGGTGAGCGCCAGCAGGGCGTCGGTCTTTGCCATCGGGGGCTCCCGGGTTGTTACGTGCTCTCAAGGAAACGCCGGGCCGCCCCAAGTTTCCTTGACCCCCGCGGGGGGCGGGCTGGGCGAAGCCCGGCCCTGGGGGTGCTCAGAACCTGTGAATGAATCGGACGCGCCCGAGCGGCGCGACAGGGCGGCCCCGATCCAGGCGCAAAGCGCAGCCATTTCCAGCGATATCAAGCGATAGGGCGAGCATTTGCAACGACGAGCGGGGTCGTCAGGGTGCGACCAGCGGGTGTGGTCGATTCGTTCACGGGTTCTCAGGCCTGCGGGGCGGCGGCGCCCTGCCAGGCCTCGGCCCATTCGCGCCGCGCCTGCGCCAGCACCAGTGCGGCCAGCGTGGGCGAAGCGCCGATCGTGGCCGAGCCCACCCACTCGCCCAGCATGCGGCCGAGCTCGGCACCGGCGCGCACATCGGACTCGAAGTGCACGCCCGCCACCACCCGGTTGTGGCCGACGCGGTCGGCGATGCGCACCACCAGGCCATCCAGCGCCGTGCTGTCGGTGGGCAGGCCGCGCCACAGCAGCTTCAGCAGGCTTGCTGCCGCATGGGCCTGCGCCGCATGGCCGGCCGGGTAGCTGCCATGCCCGGGCGTGGGCAGCAGCGGCTGGATCTGCGGTGACAGCTCGGCCGGCCGCCAGCAGCCGAAGGCATGCTTGGGCGGCATCACCGCCGCGGTGCACAGCCGCGACAAGGCCTGCAGCAGATGGGCCGAGGTGGGCACCGCGCGCATCGGCACCGGCAGCATCGGCACGAAGGCGCTGGCCACCGCACCGGCCTGCTCGAGGATCTCGGCCGCGCGCTCCTCGCGCAGGTGGGCAGCGGCCCATCACCTGCGAGAGCTCGGACTCGAACTCGGCGGTGGAGGGCGCCCTCAGCTCCAGCTGGAAGTCGGCCCCGCCGAAGCGCCGGCCGTCGCCGCGCACCGTCACCGATTGCGCGCGGGGATCGAGGCTGTGCTGCAGGCCCGGCAGCCACTCGGCGAGCAGCAGTTCGACCAGCACCCTCACCCGACCAGCGCCGCCACTTGGCATCGCCCGCCATCCCGAACCGCACCGGCGGCCGGCTCAGGCGGCCGGTGTCGGCCGGCAGGATCACGCCTTCGCGCAACAAGGCCGCAGCCAGCGGATGGCCGCTGCCGGCGCCGGCCCGGCTGGCCTCCCAGGATCCATTCCAGGAGCCGTTCCAGGATCCATTCCACGAGCCATTCCAGGACCCGTTCCACGAGCCGTTCCACGAACCGTTCTGATCCATCGTGTCCTCCCCAGGGTTTGGGCGCCATCGTTTTGGCACCATCGTTTGGGCGCCATCGTTTGGGCGCCATCGTCCGGGCGCCATTCGCGCGGTCCTTGTTCAGCCGGGCGCTGGCGACCCGGCGGCGGTTTGGCAGGCGGTGTTCATCCCTCCGGCACGCCGGCGGCGCGCAGCGCGCTTTCGGCCAGCGCCAGGTCCTCGGGCGTGAGCTGCGAGCGGGCGCGGTAGGCGGCCACCGTGAGCGTCTGGCCCAGCAGCCCGAGCTGTCGGTAGGCGCGCTGGGCGCGCTCGATGTCGCCCTGGCAGGCGCTGGCGATCAGCAGCACCCGCCAGGCGTAGGGGTGCATCGCGTTCTCGCGGATCGACTCCTCGGCCAGCCGGATGCTGGCCGCGAAATCCCTGCAGCTCAGCAGGCAGCCCGAGGCGATGCCGCGGATGTAGTCGCGCAGCGGGTCGTAGGGCGCCACGCGCAGCGCGGCCAGCGCCAGTTCGCGGCCGGACTCGGACTTGCGCCGCGTGTTCTTGAATGCGGCGCTGAAGATCAGCGCCAGCGGGTCGTTCGGGTTCAGCCCCACCGCCTCGTCGAGGTGCGATTCGGCGGTGGCGGCATCCTGCAGCAGGTGGTAGTGGGTGAAGCCCAGCAGCGCGCGTGCGCGGGCATCGTCGGGCAGCGCATCCAGCGCGCGGTGGGTCTGCTCCAGCGCATGGCGGGCGTCGCGTGCCGGCTCCTGGCCGAAGCCGCGGGTGTTCTTCAGCACATACCACTGGGCCAGCCAGGGCCGCACACCGTGCATGCGCGGATGGCGCTCCAGCAGGTACTCCAGCGCGTCTCGGCTGCGCAGGAAGCTGTCGCGCGAGCTGCGGTGCATCAGCCCGATGGCGCCGGTCAGGATCGAGTGGCTGGCCAGGTTGGGCAGCGGGTGGCGGCCGAGGCGGCTTGCGTCCTCCTCGCAGATGCGCTGCGAAACGCCATGCGCCACCTCGGCGGCGAACTCGGGGTCGGCGCTCATCAGGTCGGCCGCATGGGTGCGCAGCCGCACGCTGTAGGCGACGGTGGAGCTGTGGGCGTCCAGCAGCTCCAGGCCGACGGTCAGGCCGCCGCCGAAGGCGGTGCAGCTGCCGCTCAGGCACCAGTCGGCCTTCAGCCGCCGGGCGGCCTCGATCGGGTCGTCGGCGCCGGAGGCGGCCAGCGGCCGGGTCGAGGTCCAGGCGATGACCGCCAGCCGGTCGGTGCGGCTGAGCGCATGCACCAGGTTCTCGCCCAGCAGGTCGATCACGGTGGCGCCTTCGACCGCATCGGTGAAGCCGTTGCCGCGCATCGGCAGCACCGCGATGCAGGGGCGCGGCAGGCCGGTCTGCGGCAGGCCGGCCAGGGCCGCGCGGTTGCCCGAGCGCGTCAGCCGAAAGGTGCGCACCGGCTGACTGGCATGCTTGAGCCAGCGCTCGCCCAGGTCCTCGATGTCGCCATCGATGCCGGGCACCAGCTGGTCGCGCACCGCCTGGGTGAGCACGATCTCGCCCGGGTTGGCCAGGCCGGCGACCCGGGCGGCCAGGTTGACGTCGGTGCCATAGAGGTGCCGGCCGTCGCTCAGCGGCTCGCCGCAGTGCAGGCCGAAACGCATCAGGATCGCGTCATCGGGCGCGTGGCCACGGGCAGAGGCCTCCACCGCCTCGGCCAGCGCGAGGGCACAGGCGCTGGCCCGGCGCTCCTGGCCCGGCCAGTGCAGCAGCAGCCCGTCGCCGCGGCGCTCCCGCACCTCGGCGCCATGGACAGCGGCGATCTCGCTCAGCCGGTCGAGCAGGGCATGCACCCGCGGCGCCACGCGGCGCTCGTCGCGCTCGATCATGCGCACCGACTCGACGACGTCGGCAAACATCAGCGTCGAGGCTTCGGCGCTCCAGCCGGCGGCAGCGCCGGGGCGGGATCGGGGGTCGGGTCCAACGCGCAACAGGGGGTGGGCTTGAAGCGGGCGCCGGCTGCGCTGCAGCCGGGCCGGTCCGCGGAACCCTAAATGTACGTTGGCGCGGCCTCGGCCGGGTTGGGGCCCTCCGCGAACACGGGCATCGGCGATCGGGCAGGGGCCCGACGACCGCGGCGGTCTTCAGCCTGCCGCCTTCAGTCTGCTGTCCTTCGTCCGCAGAATTGGGCTTGCGGACGGCTGGCGATCAGCCCGCGGCGGCCTGCGGCGCGCGGCGCGCCGACCACCACTTCCACAGCCGCGGCAGCAGCAGCACCGCGATCACCAGCGCCAGCAGCGCCGCCGACATCGGCCGCTGCAGGAACACGGTCCAGTGGCCCTCGCCGATCGACAGCGCGTTGCGCATCTGCGCCTCGGCCAGCGGCCGAGGATCATGCCCACCACCACCGGCGCGGTGGGGAAGTCGAAGCGCCGCATCACCACGCCCAGCAGCCGATGGCATAGAGCAGGAAGAGGTCGAACGCCGACTGCCGCATGCCGTAGACGCCCACGGTGGCGAAGATCAGGATGCCGGCGTACAGGTGCGCCTTGGGGGATCTTCAGCAGCTTCACCCACAGCCCCACCAGCGGCAGGTTCAACACCAGCAGCATCACGTTGCCGATGTACAGGCTCGCGATCAGCGCCCAGACCAGCTCGGCGTTCTTGTCGAACAGCTGCGGCCCCGGGTTGATGCCGTAGTTCTGGAACGCGCCCAGCAGGATGGCGGTGGTGTTGGAGGTGGGGATGCCCAGCGTCAGCAGCGGCACCAGGGTGGCGGTGATCGCCGCGTTGTTGGCGGCCTCGGGGCCGGCCACGCCCTCGATGGCGCCCTTGGTGCCGAATTCGTCCTTGTGCTTGCTGAGCTTCTTCTCGGTGGCGTAGCTCAGGAAGGTGGGGATCTCGCTGCCGCCGGCCGGGATGCAGCCGAACGGAAAGCCGATCGCCGAGGCGCGCAGCCAGGCCGGCCAGGAGCGGCGCCATTCCTGGCGCGTCATGTGCACCCGGCTCATGCGGTTCTGCGTCTCGACCACCCGGCCCTCGTACATCACGGCATAGAGGCTCTCGCCCACCGCGAAGAGGCCGACCGCGATCAGCACCACCTCCAGCCCGTCCATCAGCTCGGGCACGCCGCCGGTGTAGCGGGCCTGGCCCGAGATCTGGTCGATGCCCACCAGGCCCATCGCCAGGCCCAGGCCCAGCGAGGTCAGGCCGCGCAGCGTGCTCTGGCCCAGCACCGCGCTGACGGTGATGAAGGCCAGCACCATCAGCATGAAGTACTCGGGCGGCCCGAGCTTGACCGCATGCGTGGCCACCACCGGCGCGAAGAAGGTGACCAGCACCGTGGCGATGGTGCCGGCGACGAAGGAGCCGATCGCCGCGGTGGCCAGCGCCGCCCCCGCGCGGCCGCTCTTGGCCATGCGGTTGCCTTCCATTGCGGTGACCATCGAGGCCGCCTCGCCCGGCGTGTTCAGCAGGATCGAGGTGGTCGAGCCGCCGTACATCGCGCCGTAGTAGATGCCGGCGAAGAAGATCATGCTGGCGGTGGGCTCGACCTTCAGCGTGATCGGCAGCAGCATCGCCACAGCGGTGGCCGGCCCGATGCCCGGCAGCACGCCGATGGCGGTGCCGATGGTGCAGCCCACCAGCGCCCACAGCAGGTTCACCGGCGTGCCCGCGGTCAGGAAGCCCTGCAGCAGCTGGTTCCAGATGTCCATGTCAGTTGCTCATCTCGCCAGACGGCAGACCGGTTGCACGCGCCCGCGCGAACCGAGCGACCGCCGCGCAACCGGCTTTGCCGGGCCGCTGGCGGTTCCCCCCTGGGAGCCGGGCCCGGCGCCAAAGGCGCTTCGGGGGATGCCATTCAGATCCAGCCGGTGGAGGTCAGGCCGGGCAGGTTGATGGCCAGCAGCTTGCCGAACATCCAGTACACCGGGCCCGAGATGGCCACGCCGATCAGCACATCGCGCAGGATCGCCCGCGGGCTGAAGTCGGGCCGGCCCTGGCTGATCTTGAAGCCGCGCACCGCCAGCACGAAGCACAGCGTGCAGCTCAGGATGAAGCCGATCGAGGTGATCAGCGCCGCGTTGGCCAGGATGCCTGCGCTCACCCAGGCGAAGGCCGGCCAGTCGGCCGACTCGGCGCCGCTCGGCTCCTCGCGGTCGCGGAAGCCGCCTCGGGCGACTTCGACCAGCAGCAGCGCGCCGCACACCGCCGCCAGCACGCCGACCACCCAGGGCAGGAAGTTGGGGCCGACGCCGGCATAACCCGCTTCGGAAGGGATCTGCGTCGCCCCGGCCATCAGGCCCAGGCCGAGCAGCAGCACGCCGGCACCGACCAGCGCCTGGGGCATCGTGGCTTTCAAGGGGGTCTCCCCGGCCCGCGCACCGAAGGCGCGGGCCGTCTCGGCGCTCAAGGCGCCGGCCGCCGGCCGCCGGCCGCCGGGTCAGATCATCCCGGACTTCACCATCACCGCGCGCAGCGAGGCGAACTCGTCGTCGACGAACTTGGCGAAGGCATCGCCCGTCATCACCGCCGGGGTCCAGTTGCTCTTCTCCAGCGACTCGGCCCAGCTCTTGGTCTTGGTGGCCTTGAGGATCATGTCGATCAGCGCCTTGCGCTGCTCGGGCGTGATGCCCTGGGCGCCATAGACGCCGCGCCAGTTGCCGATCACGACGTTGTAGCCCTGCTCCTTCATCGTCGGTACATCGATGCCCTTGAGCCGCTGCTCGGAGGTGACGGCGATCGCCTTCATCTTGCCCGCGGCGATGTACTCGGCGAACTCGCTGTAGCCGCTGCCGCCCACCGTCACGTTGCCGCCCAGGATGGCCGCGGTGGCCTCGCCGCCCCCGCGGAAGGCGACGTAGTTGATCTTCGAGGGATCGACGCCCACCTCGCGCGCCAGCATCGCGGCGGCGATGTGCTCGGTGGAGCCGCGCGAGCCGCCGCCCCACTTGACGCTGCCCGGGTCCTTCTTCATCTGCTCGACCACGTCCTTCATGGACTTCAGCGGCGAGTTGGCCGGCAGCACGAAGACGTTGTACTCGCTGGTCAGGCGGGCCAGCGGGGTGACCTTGTCCAGGCCCACCGGGGGCTTGCCCGGTGATGATGCCGCCCAGCATCACCGCGCCCATCACCATCATCGCGTTCGGATCGCCCTTGCTGCCATTGGCGAACTGCGCCAGGCCGATCGCGCCCGCCGCGCCGCCCTTGTTGTCGAAGCTGACCGAGGCGGCACCGGCCTCCTGCAGCGCCTTGCCCAGCGCGCGGCCGGTGGAATCCCAGCCGCCCCCGGGGTTGGCGGGGATCATCATCTTGATGTTCATGTTCGCCCGCGCGGCCGGCAGCGCGCCGGCAGCGGCCAGGCGGCCAGGGTCTTCAGGAAGGTGTCGCGGCGCATCGGCATGTCTCCTTGTGCTGGGGATGTCGGCGATGGTGTCGGCCCTGGCTGTCAATCGGCTGTCCAATGGCTTCAGGAAAACCCGCAGGACTATCATCCGGCGCCGATGAAACTGCTGCTGATCGAGGACAACCCGCGATGCAGACCACGCTGCAGCGCAGCTTCGAGCGGCGCGGCATGCAGGTGCTGGTCTGCGGCGACGGCGCCCGCGCGCTGGACCGCTGGCGCGCCAGCCTGCCCGATGTGGTGCTGCTGGACCTGAGCCTGCCCAACGTCGATGGCCTCACGGTGCTGGAGCAGGCCCGCGCCGAGGGCCTGGCCACGCCGGTGCTGATCCTGACCGCGCGCGGCACCGTGGGCGATCGCATCCTGGGGCTGAACACCGGTGCCGATGACTACCTGCCCAAGCCCTTCGACCTCGATGAGCTGGAGGGCCCGGGTGCGCGCGCTGGCCCGGCGCCGCGCGCCGGCGGCGGCCGAGTTCTGCGGGCTGCGGGTCGAGGCCGACAGCGGCGCGGTCTACCACCAGGGCCAGGTGCTGGAGCTGCCGCCGCGCGAGGCGGCGCTGCTGCGCGCGCTGCTGCACAAGCCCGGCCATGCGGTGGCCAAGGAGCGGCTGCTGGAGACGGTGTTCGCCGGCGAGGCCGACGTGCAGCCCGAGGCGATCGAGGTGGTCGCGTACCGGCTGCGCAAGAAGCTGGCCGCCACCAGCGCGCAGCTGGTGACGCTGCGCGGCCTGGGCTACCTGCTGAAAGCGGGGCCGGGTTGAGTGGCGGCTGGCTGCGCGGCGGGATGAGTGGCGGCTCGCTGCGCGGCCGGTTGCTCACCGGCATCCTGCTGCCGGTGCTGGCAGTGGTGGCGTTCAACACCGTGAGCCTCTACCGCCAGGCGTTGAAGGCGGCCGATGTGGCCTACGACCGCACGCTGCTGGCCTCGGCCAAGGCGATCGGCGAGCTGCTGGAGCTGGAGCCCGGTGCCGCACGGCTGAAGGCGAGCGTGCCCTACTCGGCGCTGGAGGCCTTCGAGGCCGACAACCGCAGCCGCATGTACTACAAGGTGAGCGGCTTCGCGGGCGAGATGGTCTCGGGCTTCGAGGACCTGCCGCCCTGGCGCGGCAAGCTGCCGACCAAGGCGGTGTATGCCGCGCTGGTGGATTTCTACGACGACCGCTACCGCGGCGAGCCGGTGCGGGTGGCGGTGCTGCTGCAGCCGGTGGCGGGCGCGGGCGGGCAGGGCATGGCGACCATTCAGGTGGCCGAGACGCTGGAGCTGCGGCGCACGCTGGCCCAGCAGCTGCTGGTCGACACCCTGTGGCGCCAGGCCGCGCTGCTGGCGGTGATCGCGGTGGTGGTGGTGGTGGTGGTGCAGCGCGCCACGGCGCCGGTGCGGGCGCTGTCGGCCACGCTGCGCGACCGGCGCGACGACGACTTCTCGCCGATCGCCGCCGACCGCACGCCGCGCGAGCTGCAGCCGGTGGTCGAGGCCACCAATGCCTTCCTGGCGCGGCTGTCGCGCCTGGTGGACCACCAGAAGCGCTTCGTGCGCGATGCCTCGCACCAGCTGCGCACGCCGCTGGCGGTGCTCAAGACGCAGCTGCAGAGTGCCCGCCGCGGCGATGTGGAGCCGGCCCTGGCGCTCGCCGAGATGGCGGTGACCGTGGACCGCGCCACCGAGCTGGCCAACCAGATGCTGGCGCTGGCCAAGGTGGAGCAGCTGCGCCAGCAGGGCGAGCCGGGCGTGGAGGACTGGGGCGCGATCGTGCGCGCGGTGGCGCTGGACCTGTCGGCGCTGATCGCCGATGCACAGCTCGACTTCGAGCTCGAGGCCGGCGAGGCCCCGGTGCGCGCCCATGCCTGGATGCTGCGCGAGCTGACGCGCAACCTGCTGCACAACGCGATCAAGCATGCGCCACAGGCTCGCAGCTGTCGGTGAAGCTGGTGCACGACGCCCGCACCGCGGCGTTGACGGTGGCCGATGCCGGACCGGGCATCCCGGCCGAGCTGCGCCAGCGCCTGTTCCAGCCCTTCGTCGCCGCGCACCGCGAGGGCGGCTCGGGCCTGGGGCTTGCGATCTGCCGCGAGATCGTGCTGTCGCTGGGCGGCGAGATCGCGCTGGACAACCGCGAGCGCGGCGGCCGCATCCTGGGCCTGGATGCGGTGGTGCGGCTGCCGCTCGCTCAGGTTACGGCTTAGCCCCGGCCGGGGCGTGCGGCCGAAGTGGATTCAGGTGCCGAGCACCACCGGGTCGTCCCGCGTGTTCAGCAGGTGCCGCACTGCTCGGCCCATCGAGCCGAACAGCCGTTCGGCCACGCCAGGCTGTTCCTCGCCGAACAGGATGGTGCCGCAGTGCAACTCGCGGGCCACGGCCGCGATGGTCGGCGCGCTGCGGCCGATTGCGCACGGTGCAGTCGTAGTCCAGCCCTA